>JACBYL010000084.1:0-87711 GCA_015266385.1 Trichoderma oligosporum | reverse complement strand
GGGGGAGGGGTGTCTCGTACTTCTAACGAAGGAGGAATGCCTTCGCTGATAATTAATCCACCATCGGTTGCCCGCTGTGAGTAGTATTCGGCAATAAGATCATTGGGAAGCCAGATCCGGTTTGGATTTTCTCATGCATCTGGGGGGGGGGAGGGGGAAGGGGAAAGGGGGAGGGGTGTCTCGTACTTCTAACGAAGGAGGAATGCCTTCGCTGATAATTAATCCACCATCGGTTGCCCGCTGTGAGTAGTATTCGGCAATAAGATCATTGGGAAGCCAGATCCGGTTTGGATTTTCTGCAGTTGAGGTCGCATGAAGGGGTGTACCGCGGTTTCTCGTCAAGGGAGCCAAGACGATTCGATGCTTGAGAGTGATTTTGCCATTTGCAATTGTCAGCGGCTCGAACAACTTTGAGTCACTTCCAACGTTAATCTGGGAGCCCATCTTAAACTTGAGAGAGAATCTATCTTTTGACTCGAGTGATGTTGGCTTCGGTTTTTTTCTTTTCTTTTTCTCTTTTTCTGCTATTCTACTTGAATGCGATCAACCGAGGCGAACAATGGCAACGAGATTATCACCGCGTTGACTAATATCTGATGTTAGTCAATGTAATCTCTTTGCTTCTTTTTCTTCCACAGGGCAGTGCGAGGACGTTTGATGGCTTGTGCTAGAAGATCGAATAACTGTGGAGGGCTCTCACTGCTACTATAGCAAACAGAATCCTCAGTGGCTTGAATTGAAGGGGAAAAGAAACACTTTTTTTTCGCAAAGGAGGGGGAGAGCAGCCTTGCCATTTGTTACTGAACTATTTCGTAATTGCGCAAACAACAAGACAACTCGCTCGCATACCAATGAGATTTCAATTCGTCCATGATCCTTGACAGATACTTACGGATGACTATCGAAAAGAGGATAGTCAAGCCAATTGCTGACACTTGGAGAGGAATTTACCCGACGCGCTCCACCGGACTCCATACACCTACTACCTACTTAAACGTATAGTAGGGTAAGTAGTCGGATAAGAGGATGTAGCGACAGGGGTTTCGGTATCAACAACCAGGGCTTTGCTCAAAACACACACAAACAACTGTGTCTTGGTGTACGGATGAAATCCGAATCGACGGTTTTACAGCCATGTTTGTTTTTATTTTTATTCCTTTTTTTACAGCGGCGTTATGCTACAGTTCAGCCGCAAGCAAGAAGACTCCTCTTGATCACCAAAGGTTACGTAGTGTTGGGGCGCCAAGATCGACTCATGAGAAATTGGTCCTTTGTTGATCATTTGAAGTGGAAGTGGCCCCATTCTCAACATCACCTACCGTATCTAGCCCGTCTACCCATGACTAGCGTAAGGTCTTGGTGATGTTCCTTGGCTAAGCAGACTTGGTTAATTTACTCTTCAGTTAAAGCAGACCGGCCCCCTGCGGTAGGATCTTTAGCCCTGCATCCTTGTCCCATGTTCGGCTACGAGTATTACTGCATTACTTTACTTACTACATACAGGTACATACGAAGCACTACAGGTAAATGACGAGTCAGAATCCCACCTGCTCGAGGCGAAGGTGAACTGCAGATTCTGATGCGAACGAGGGTTAGCGAGTTTGTCACAAGAGTGAAAGAGTGAAAAGGAGCCAAATGGAAAACCACTTGTTAAACTAGCTTTTCTATTTTATTCTTTTTTATCTTACGATCGGCCCCCAATATAACTCAGTAGCGTCTTGTCATTGTTCCGGCAGTCGATAGCTTTTTTCGGCAAAACTTCGACCAACATAACTTCGTGAAAAGTTATCCTTTGGTAGGAGATTATGACCTTTGTTTAGTCATGAGTTTTCCTGGTGCTGCTCCGCCGCCTATGGGCGTGATTCCTGATCTAGCTCATCCGAAGGATATGCTGAGAACCGTCAACTACATCACCCAAGGACTGACAGTCTTCTTCGTCACCATCTTCGTCGCCATCCGATTCTATTCCAAATCTAGAATACTGGGAGGGAATTTTACCATCGACGATTGTGCGTTCAAATCCATATCCAAGGAGTTATATATATATATAAAAATGAAAAACAAGTATTTGGTGGCAACGAGCTAACGAGAGGCAACAGATGCAACATACACAGCTTATGTACGCAACCCAAGATGATGGATTTCAAAAGGCGATATATAAGACATTACATGAGACTAATACTGATTTTTTCTTCTTTTTTTTCTATTAGGTGTTTATGTTAGGATATTGCACCACTGCATGTTTCGGTAGGCTTCATTTCTATTTACAATCTTTGTTCTCAACTTTGAAGATCCTCCTTCCCACTAATCATATTCTTTATTAGCTGGTGCACATGGTGGCGGTATAAACCAGTGGGAAGTATCAAAGGAGGAAGTGCAGCTATACTTTAAGGTGAGGAAACATGGTTACAATCTCTCTCTCTCTCACTCTCTCCCCGACTCTATTGTGAATTCTAACATGTCGTTCCCAAAAAAAAAGTCTTGCTATGCCGCAACAATCTTCTATGCCCCGATGGCCATGACGGTCAAATTGGCTCTGCTGGTCATTATCATCCGAGTTTTTGGGTCCATCCATAAGAAAACGCTGATCGGAATCTACATCTTCATCGGCATCATTGTGGCATATTACGTATCCGGTGTTTTCATCAAGATTTTTATCTGCTGGCCCATTAGTGCCTATTGGAAAGGAGAAACCGACAAATGCCTGAACCAGAGCGCCATTGTTACGGCTGATTCCATCATCAGTGTGATAAGTGACTTGGCCATCTTGTTGCTGCCGACGCCGCTTACATGGTCACTCCAATTGCCTCGAAGAAAACGACTCCGCGTTACGGCTTTGCTATGTGCAGGAGGTGTTGCCACAGGCTTTAGCATTTATCGCTTGGCTATGATTATCAACGAACGAAACTCTCCAAACATGACAATGGTATTCATCAAAGTCATTTTATCAGGGTACAGTCCAAATCCATCTCCCGCTCCCTTGCCCTATCCTAGTATTTTGATACTACCAAAAATGTCAAAAAAAAAAAAAAAAAAAAAAAAAAAAAAAAAAAAGCTGACAGATAATTCTTGTATTAACAAAATATAGCAACGCTGAAGCTGGCATTGGCTTGATATGTGCTTGTCTCCCCGCTGTTAGCGCCCTCTACATTCAGCGCAAACGAGGATCTACATACTTTAAGAATCCCGGTCAATCAAGCGTTAGTGGTCGTGGGGAAATTATATTAACGCGCTCGGTCCACGTCGACAGATCAAGAGTGGACAAGAACGCTGACGATATTGCCATCGAGTTGGGCCATGACGAGACAGGATTAGTATCTCATACCGAGACTCAAATCCAAGGAAATGGACCACAAGGCCATCGTTTTAGTCGATCCGAAGACACTCTTTAATTATGTCTTTTACTTTTACTTTTATTTTTTTTATATTTTTTATATTTTTTTTATTTTTCTACCGATTTGGAAATCTTGAGAATTTTAGGACATAAGGTTATGTTAAAGATGGAAAAGCTATTGGTGTATATCTAGCGAATTCAGGCTTCCTTTCTCGAAAAAAAAAAAAAAAAAAAAAGAAAAAAAAAACCCCTATGTTACTTTTGAGACAAGTCAAATATTTTAATCGATACCCAGTTGTTTACACAAAAAAAGCGCCCATTCAGAAGATATTGTTATGGAGTATACGGAGTACATACATACTTTTAGTGTGGGTGATAGCAACAGCAACAGCAGCAGCAGCAGCAGCAGCAGCAACAGTCGACTTTTTACAAAGACCCTTGAAAGTGAAATTGTGGTTCTCGGCGTCAGAATGCGCTCTGATCCTACAGATAATGGGGGCATGTCATGGGGGATTACTGTATCTTGGCGCAGGGTTTATATACATACATATAAACAGGGCCATGCTTTCAGGGATTATCCTTCTTTGGAATTGAATTGCAGTTGTCAGCACCGGATTAGTTACGGCAAACCTAAACTTTGGGAGAAACGAAGAGATGAGGAATGGTTGGCGATACTATATAAGTACAGAGTACTACTACTACTACTACTGCTTCTTCTACTACTACTACTTCTATTACTACTACGACTAAGGAGTGGCCTCGTATGCATTATCAAGGGGTTATATATGGCGATGATGGTTCTGTGCGAGCTGATACACAGATGTCGACAATGTTCTTGAGAATTACTCAGAATTCGTTATCTTGCTTATCAATGCTTCAATTTTCGGTATCCCATGCAATCTGCCATCACGAGTTGACGAACACCATCAGCATCGCTTAAGTACGGAGTACGGAGTACCTACATGTATAGTATATTCCGGTACCCCAGATAATTACAATACGGAGTACATTACATTACATTACCTACCTAGGAACTCCGGTCTCCGTTCTCCGTACTCCGTATATACTGAACTGAACAAGGATCATAAATGAGCTGTCACTTCTGTCACTTTTAGCCGTGCTTGGTATATAAGATTTCATGCTTCATGGCCGCGATCGTTGTGGGTAACGCTGGGTTTCAGTGTACTTGTACGAGTACGGAGTATGTATAACTTACTTGTACTCCGTACACTATGGAGTACAGTAGGGTTGTTGTCGTCATGCGGCTTTAGCGAAGAAAAGATAAAAGACAAGCGAGTTCGTATCGGGAGCGCGTCGATCTTAATTAATTAGCATTTTTGCCTGATTCTTTTTGAGCCTGCACTGAGTTTCACCGACGTCTTCACATATCGCTTTAGGTACCTATTTGCTGTTGTTTGAAGCAAAAATAGTTGAATGAAATCCTGCTACGGAGTATAGTAAATAGCATTGCTATTTTGGGGGCCAGAAGCTTTGGAGGAAAATAGCCGAGGCTTGTCTTTGGAATGGTCGTGTATGTACTCAGTACTCAGTACTCTGCACTCAGTACTCAGTACTCGGTAGTTACTATATTGACTTACTTCTTGATATGATGTTTCTCTCGTGTTGACTCCTAGACTCGATGGTTACATTGTCTTGTCATGGAGGCTAAAGGACAATTTCAATACAGAGTACGGAGTACAGGAGAAGGCTATGACAGGCAATATTTGACAAATGACAACCTGGGACTTTTCATGAACAAACAGCAATGCTATTTATTATATTAATCCTACCAGGTCCTCTTTTGAGTTGCGATATTTCAGTGTGCACGACTCCTCTTGTGTACCTCTACGCATACTTTATATATTGGTACGGAGTGCTGCAAGTACCTAGGCTATGTGTTAGGCAATTGACTGGAGGGCTAGGCACGTGAGCGTCAAATAATGCGTGCCTGCACCACGTTGTGTTACCATTCTGTATAGACTTGACTCCATTGCCACCAGACAGCTTTGCCGTCACGGAATACCTACCACTCGGCTGTTGCACATTTATTTGAGGAGAGGATCGATGGTATGGATGCAGACCGCTCAGCTAATAGCGTGATGTTGAAGCTGCTGGAGGCCTGAAATCATGTTTAGATGAATGCGGATATTGGGAGGGTACATACTCTGTGCATGTGTACTCTGTGCATGTGTACTCTGTGCTTGAAGATTGTTGTCATACTCAAGTGAGAGAGAGGTTATGGATACTATGCGGCTTAACTTATAGGCATCTCTTGATACAGCTCCCCTTTGTCTGTCCACCTGATATCGTATTTCGCCGACTAGCCTCCGATGAAGGGACATATCGGGAGTCGCCGCATTCCATCCCACATGTTCCCGAAAAGCTGCACAGATGGCAACATTAGAGCTCACAATGAAGATGCAAGCATGGCGTGAATAACAAATAGCGTAGATAACAAATAAAACATGGCCAGATGGCGATAACGAGCTGACGTACTCCAGTACAAAGGAGATGCTGCATGTGCAGGCAAAAAAGAACAAACAAACAAAGTGGCCAGCCCGCTTTGTGTAATTATGGCGCCGAATTACGGGCGGACTATTTTATTGTGACAGAAATAGCGAACGCTACGAAGTATGGCTTATATCGTCACACACACACCCCAGTTTAGGAAGACCTACACTTCTCGAGGATCTGAGTGAACTGAAGCTTTATCACTAGATTTTCTACATATCCTTAAAGTGGTGCAACACGTAGGGCTCGAACCTGCGCGGCCTAAGGTGATTGATTGTAAGCAGCTATAAGCTCATCTTAGCTGATTGCGCGAAAAGAAGCATGAAGGGCTCATCTTAGCTAATTGCGCTGAAAGAAGCATGAAGGGCTGGCTCATACATACATAACTGTGACAAAAATAGCAGACGCTACGAAATATGGCTTATATCGTCACATTTTATGTATTTTGGAGGTGCGGAATCAGAATCAGTGGCGGGCTTATCTATGCAATATGATTGGCCAGTAAGCATTTTCTGGTGCCCTTTTTAGTGTCTTTTCATGACAGAGAACAACTAACTCGATTAGGCAAATTGACGACGTGTGAGCCATTTGAAAGCGTGAGAAAAAAAAAAAAAAAGAGTTTTTTAGGGGAAAGAGATAAGGGAAGGCGCCCTATAATACTGCAATACCTTATTTTATTTTGAATGCTTTTAGTTCCTGGTAGTTAGTTTAGTTAGTCCGTACTAGGTACCTAAGATGCAAGGTGAAGGGGTGAAGAGCAGGTAGTACAGGTACGAGGATAGGAGAATGGGAGTACTCGCACAAGACATAAAAAGTTGTTGTTATACCATCTGCCGCAAACCCCCCCTCAAAAGAAGAAGTCCAATGTTGGACAATAATGAGTAAACACAAATAAAAGAAGGAGGAAGAAGAAAGAAAGAAAGAAAGAAAGAAAGATTAAAATCACTTGATTGGTCAGGCAGGAACCCGACATATGACATACACATGCACATGTGCGGCGAGTACGAGTACAAAGATTACGAGTACAAAGATTTTAAAAACGGAGAAGCAAAAGCCAGCCATCTGACCACCCACCCACTTAATAAACAGTTTCTTCATCTAAGCTTCATTTAGGACCGGATGGGCGAGGTCGCTTTATACTCGTAATGAAGAGTTTCAATATCATTTATGCTCCTTAATTATAATATATCATATATAATATATATATATTATATATATATATATATATATATACATATATACTCAGTTGTTTGGGCATTTTGAATATTCCCTTCTTTTTCTTCTTATCTTCTTATCTTCTTGTCTACTGTACATGCGCATTATAATGGAGTTGATCAGACGCTTCTAAGTCAACGCCTACTACTAATAAGGTAGTATCCACTGATAGCAAGCAGCCGTCATGGAGCGAATCGGCTTGCGTCTTTCTTTATCGCGCGTACAGAGAATTAATGGTCTTAGTAGAGGCAGAGTATTCCAGAGTAGAGAGATGCTGGGGTAGACACTAGATAGACACTAGATAGACACTAGATGAACACTAGACAAATACCGCAGAGATACCATAAAGATACCCCGTTGCAGTTACGTGATGACAATCAATGGTGGTTCCTTCTCCAACTTCAAGGTCCACCACATATCTGCACCTTCCCCCCTCACGACCGAGCAGCGCGCGCAATTGATTAACTAGTTTATTAGTCGATTGTCGTCACATCACCTTCTGGGAAAATGTCAGCCTCCAACATCTTCAGTCTCGTCCTTCATTCAAGAGTATCCTTTCCAACATCCTTAGTTGCGGTGCCGGCAAAAAAAAGTTCCTTCGACAATCTTCGACGACGCTCGAGCCTATTCCATATCATATCATGGCTTCTACTGCCGTCCCGCTATAGATGAACAAGAAATAAAATAAGATAGAAACTTTCCGACAGACCGACCAACCGACCGACCGACGGAACGGCTCCTCTTCCTTCTCCCCGCGCTGCCGATCGTGTTGCGTACAAGTACGAGATACTCTCGGATTTGTGTTACCCCATCTGGACGAGAATAACGAAGTTCCGTTCCAGAGAAAAGCCACAAAAATAAAAAGGAGAACAAATAGAAGGACGCCTGTTCCGTCAGCCGTTCAAAGCCATTGTCAGCGCCCAAACAGCCACTTTTCCGCTTCCCGCGGGTTCGCCCTCGCCGCCGCTATCACTAGCGCCCCACCAGGCGAAATCGATTTTTCTCACCACTAACTTGCAAATCTTTCCACTCTTATCTCCCCTTTCCCTCTCTTCTTTCAGGGGACGTATTATAAGTCCTTTCGGATTCGAATTCCATCCCGTCTTGGAAGACAAAACTGCAGTCATGGGGTGGATGGAAAAGATCAACACCAAGGTCGCCGTCAGTCCGGTTGGCCGGTGGTTTCGTCTCGAGGGATCTGGGCATGTAAGTCGCCACTTTTCTTGGTCATTGTCTTCAATCCCCCTTCTCTCTTCTGCTTCCAACAGCGTCACGAGACCTCTTGCGATGGCCGGAATAGACCGTCAGCGTCATGTTTTGGGTCAGGACAGAGGTTGAAGGAAAAAAAACATGCCCAAATGCTTTTGTTATAATCCCATTCGTTTGCTTATTCATGCTTTGCTCTGTGTTTCTAGCCCAAGGAGAGAAAGGGGTCCTTCTTCTTCACCGAGATCCGTGGTGGCCTCGCAACTTTCTTCGCCATGGCCTACATCATCGCCGTCAACTCGTCCATTGTCGCCGATTCGGGCGGCACTTGTGTCTGCAATGGCGGCTCCGCGGACCCTATTTGCAACAAGAACGACGAGTACAACTTGTGTGTCCAGGCCATTAAGCGCGACGCTGTCACTGCTACCGCTGCCATCTCTGCCCTGGCAAGTTTCTTCATGGGCCTCTTAGCAAACTTGTAAGACTTTTCCAACTGGTATATAAAATTTCAGTACTAATCGCTAATTATTGTCGTTGTAATAGACCTGTTGGTCTGGCTCCTGGAATGGGTATGTCATAGCTTTTCGGTCTTTGGTAGAAATGATTCATCAGAGTGTAAATCGTACTGACTCATTGAACAAATAGGTCTGAATGCCTACTTCGCTTATACTGTTGGTAAGTCACTACCGAATCCTCCACCTCCCCCTATGCTGTATTTCAATCAATGCATATCTTGTATACTGACTGACTTCTGTCAAGTTGGCTTCCACGGATCTGGTCCGGTTCCGTATCGGGTTGCTTTGACTGCCATCTTTGTCGAAGGCTTCATTTTCCTTGGCCTTGCCATCTTTGGCATGCGACAGTGGCTTGCCCGAGCCATTCCCCATTCTATCAAGCTGGCTACCGGTGTGGGTATTGGCCTTTTCCTGACGCTTATTGGTCTCACGTACAGTGAGGGTATCGGCATCATTACCGGCGCCACGGACACTCCCGTGGAGCTTGCCGGCTGCTCACCTGGCAACTTGCTTGAAGATGGTACTTGTCCTAGCTGGGATAAGATGCGATTTCCCGCCATGTGGATTGGAATCTTCTGTGGTGGTATTTTGACTGTGTTGCTCATGATGTATCGTGTCAAGGGTGCTGTCATTATCGGCATCATTCTTGTCAGCATCATCTCGTGGCCCCGGACCACACCCGTTACGTATTTCCCTCACACGCCAGTTGGCGATGACAATTTCAACTTCTTTAAAAAGGTTGTAGACTTTCACCGCATTGAGAATACGCTCAACGTGCAAGAGTGGGATGTCAGCCAATATAGTGGCCAGTTTGGTCTTGCCCTCATCACCTTTCTCTATGTCGATATCCTTGACTGCACAGGCACCTTGTATGGTATGGCTCGCTTTGCCAATCTCATCGATCCCGTTACCCAGGACTTTGAAGGCTCCGCAATTGCCTATATGGTTGATGCCGTTAGCATATCCATCGGTGCTCTCCTAGGTGTCCCGCCCGTCACAGCCTTTGTCGAATCTGGTGCTGGTATTTCCGAAGGTGGCAAGACTGGCCTCACATCTGTCGTCACTGGCCTCTGCTTCTTCATCAGCATCTTCTTCGCTCCCATCTTTGCCTCCATTCCGCCATGGGCCACTGGCTGTGTGCTCATCCTCGTCGGATCGATGATGGCCACGTCCGTCACAGAGATCAATTGGAAGTACATGGGCGATGCCGTCCCCGCTTTCCTCGCCATCGCCATCATGCCCTTCACATACTCTATTGCCAATGGTCTTATTGCTGGAGTTATGTCGTACATCATTATTAACTCCATCGTGGGACTTTTACGACTTGTCAGTCGCGGTCGCATTGTGCCACCCAACCACGGTGAAAAGGAGCCTTGGACTTGGCGCATCCCCGGCGGTTTCTTCCCTCCTTGGTTGGTTCGCGTGTTCCAGGGCAAGAAAGACTTTTGGCGAGAGCCTGAGTCTGTTGCCGAGGAGCATGTGATGGAGAAAGAGCAGGATACTAATTCAGATCATGGAAACTCCGACATTAGCCGTACTACGGAAACAGTCGAGCTCAAGATATAAAGGAGGCGATATAAAGGAGGCGATATAAAACATTTCAGTCGCTCAAAAGGAGTATTATTTAGAACCAAAGGCGGAGAGGAGTTATCTTGGTGTCCAGAGGAAATGTTCGGATTTCGTGAGAAATGATGTATACCGTCTTGAAAGATTAGAGTTAGCGTTTTGTGTATATGGCCATGATACCTTTGTCGCTTGTAAGAAAAAGAGTAATAAGCAACCTTTTTTCTTTTTCTTTGAATATGAACTGAGCTGCATATGACAATGTTGTAGTAAAAGAGTGATTAAACCATTCACCAAGTCGGCTCGGACAATCAAAAGGCTTGATCACAATGTCTATTTTCACCATATCTTGGGGGTATATCCAAAATGACACGTCTTCAATGCTTATAATGTCACTCTATGCCATCAAAGCAATGTGCTTCAGCTCACTATGTATGACAATGTCAGTATAACCTGTTCATGGGCCGGAGAAATTGTCTGAAAAAAAATAAAAAGATACTTACTCTTGCACTTGGTATCCAACCTTCGTTGGAGGATACTTTACTTCCTCGCCCTCATCTCGTCCTAGCTTGGCCTGCTCTTCACGGACCTTTTTTGCTCTCTTTGCTAGCGCCGGAACAGGTGCCAAGTCAAAATCGGAATTCAGATGCCAGAACAACGTGCTCGAGATTCTAATGAGCGGTCGATCCGGAAACTCCACTTTGCGCTTCTCAATCGTCTCCAAGGTACGCTCATTAATGACAACTTCATGATAACCCGCCTTGATGAGCCCGCCAGTGATGTATTCAATCTGCTTGCCGGCTTGAACGAGGAGATAATTGCCAGGTGGGATCTTGACGGGGATACGGGAGCCTGTGTTGCGCGCCCAGATATTCAGGCCTGGGTAGCGAGAGCGGCCGTGGATGGTGAGGAAGTTGAGATCAGTGTGGAAGCCAGCGAGGATTGTGTCTTGGGTGCCGTATCTGGTGAGGTTGGAGGCTGTTGGAGCGAGCAGATGGGGACTAAGAGAAGTTTTTTTTAAAAAATCATGTTAGTAGTTCGTTCCAAGTCAAACAGTACGATATGGAACGGATGACTGGGGTGGGATATACGAACCCGTAGCGACCGGCGGTACTAAAGTAGTCGGCTTCCAGACCGAGCCCGAGAGCTGTCATTTCCGATAATTTAGAGACGCTGTTGTTGTTTGCGATGTCAGTTTTATGCAAAGCAACCAAGTCATCAAGAGCGAGCCGCAGAGAGACCAACGCATTCTTCATAGAGCTTCCCCACCGATTCATAACGGGCGCCCATCGGTCCTTGATATGGGCCGCATCAGGGATGATATTCTCAGCATTCAAGCCCGGGAATTGCGTCTTATACGGTGGTAGCTCGACCATCCTCCAGAAAAACCGACACTTGGGATCTGGCGAATGGGCCGAGATGTCCAACGGACGCTGACTCGGATCCAGCCTCTTAATGACATCCAGACAGGATTCATCAGCGGCGCATTTCGGTTTCTCGGTATTTTCAAGAGTAACACCAATTTGGTAGCTTAGCTCTGGCCGTTCATCGCGCTTCAAGTCCTCATCAGACTGGGCGAAGTAATCCTCCAGCAGATCGAGGAAAGTGTTATTATCGACTTCTGAGACGCGAGAGTCATGCAGAAGGAGGGCACCATAGGTGATGAGGGCGGAGGCAGCGCGAGCGCATTCTGCTTGTATGGCGGTCGAAGCAGGTGGATTGTTGAGATAGATGTCTAGGTCGATGATGGGGAGGTCCATTGAGAGATTGTGAGGCTGTGGTTTGGTCGTCGTCGTCGTCGTCATCGTCATGGTGGGGGATTTTTTTTTTTTTTTTTTGGGGGGGGGGGGGGGGGGGGGGGGGGGGGGGGGGGGTTTTTTTTTTTTTTTTTTTTTCCTCGTAAAGATCTGACAATGGCTTCAGATGGGAATTAAGAGGAGCGAATAATTTGATAGATAAAAAAAAAGTTTTTAAAAAAATAAGAAATAAAAAGAAAATAATCCAAAAAGGTAAATTTAGCGAGACTTTTTCTTTTACCTTTAGTCTTCTTTCTTCTTGTTGACGGATGGTAATGAGGGGAGGGGGGGAGGAATGGAAGGAAGAGGGGCTTTAGGCGGCCGGCGGCGATACGTAAAAAAAGATATTTTATGGAGAAACTATGCCGGGGCTAGGATTCGGAGCCGGCCGATGAGGTCCGGAGGACGCCTTTTGGACCCCCCCATCATACTCCGTACTAGAAGAGGTAATACTAGCTGTACTGTACTTCCGTACTGTTCTGTACTCATATGAGACGAGTCAGGGAGGGGAGCCGTTTAATACGGAGACAACGTGATAGTAACTCCGTATAATGAATGGACGGACCGAAGCTGAAAGAGGAGGAGGCAAAAATTGAAGGAATTCTTTTCGTCTTACTCCGTAGAAGCGAGAGAGCAAGGATCGTTTGTCGGCTCTCAGCCTCTCTGAAATGAACTCCCCAAGCTCCCCTCCATGTAGGTACATACAAGCATCTAACCTACCTAGTCAAATCATTTACAGGCATTATGATTATTGCCACCACCACGTCAATGCTTCAACAGCCTCGTACATACGGAGTACATACATACGACATGCATGAACTATGTGCGTGCGATCCCAGCAAATGTCATAAATAAACATTCCCTTTTCAATATCCTTGTCTTGAGTGTTTTTTTTTTTTCCTCCGGAACCCGGGCCGGTCTTCCGTAGAGCTCTCTCCAACCGGATCTCGTTCCTGTGCATTGCAGGAAGCAATTTCCATGGGGTGTTTTTTTGTGTGACGTGAGAAGTGATACGGAGTACATGTTTCGTGTTATACTTGGGATGTGGGAACGACGGAAAATGTGTTTAGACTGGATGTACAGTACGAGGGATATTTATATGTCCGGGATATATATGTGTGTGTATGAGACGGGGATGATTGAGGTGCTTCCCCGTGTTGTGATGAACAAGGGTTTGTGAGTTTTGTCTCGTTCTCGTACGTACGGTGTACGGAGTACAAGTACTTTTCTATGGAGTACCTGTACTTTGGACGTTGGACGCTGGACGTTAGACTTTTGAATATAGATGATTTGTGCTTTGCAGATCATCTGGAAGGTGAAGTCAGCGATTGTTGGCCTATTGTCAAGGTACAGCTAGCTAGTGTGGCTTTTTGTCGCTGATATTGGACAATATTGTCTGCTATTTTAACTTTATCGTAAAGCTATCAACGTGGTCATGAATCTTCACATGCTTTGTCTCAGTATGTAGAATACCCTTTACCTGTTTATTCAAGCTGTTGTACTCCGTATAAAAAAATGTTGTTGATAATTTGTTAGAATGTAATTTCTATCAGTTGTGTAATCTGTGATTATCGTTATCGTTATCATTATCGTTATCGTTATCGTTATCGCAAGCTTGCTGCATTCACTCTAAATCTTTTTTTCCTTTTCCTCATATCAATGCAACCACCAAATCCAACAATTCCAAGACATCTTCCAGCTTGCTACTTCGAACAAGACATCAGAAATCTTCAGCACAATGGAGCAGTTTCTCCTTCAAGCTCAACACTCGGGATCAATCAGCCATGCGCATACTTTTTTACTCCCACAATCGGCTCCACAGCTGGCGAGAGAGATTCGGATTACTGTCGCAATAGTTGCGTTTGCCTGGGTTGCTGTTACGGCTATCAAACAGTTTGGCTGGAGAAATCAGGGGACAACAAGATGATGGGAATGACATAATGAAACAGCTTTTTCTTATACAGCTTCAGCGATGAGCGATCGATGGCGAATCCTCCATTGATATATTCTGGAGGCGACGCAGTCTCTATCACGGACATGGGCCAGCCAGATGGATGATTTTAACTCGCAATAGCGACAGAGAAATGAGTAGTGACCGTTTGTCTCGCTGTATATAATCGGACTTCAAGTTTCTTTCAACTATCGACAAGGCATCGAGTTTGCATAGATGTCTCTCATCCTTTATCTATCTATATGAAAGAGCAAAAGAATATAGAATATAGGTACAACAACGACAGACGTGTTTTCTTCGACCTTACCGAACATCCGACGATTTAAGCGTCAATAATACGCAGTCGACCAAGATGCGAAATCTCGACTTCCATAACCGATACCACCAACCATCATGATCATTACGATGTGATGCGCTTTCGTTCGTCGAGCTTAAGGAAAACAAAAGCTGTCAAGAATATGAGCAAAGTGTCGTTCGAAATGAATAATGCGCCGCAGTCTCCCATACTGCGACGATTTCTGATGCTTGGAGAAACAGCAGATTGGCCTGCAGGTACGAATCATCAATAGCATATGGAATATTCGTAGCCACGGTCGGTGCCAAAGACTCAAGCACCCTATGCGACTGCCTCGTTCGCAATTGAGATATTCTAGAACTCGCAATCAATTGCTATGCAAGATTTCTGAATAGCATTAGAGGGAAGATACAAGCTAGATTTGGCATTATAATAATGCGTTGGCCTGAGTATAGATGCATCTTTTGGTTACTTGCATCCACTATGAACACAATATATCAGAAAGGCACAGTATTAATGCTGCAAGTGTTGTTGTTTAGCAAGTCATAAGATTAATTACTACACTAAGATTAATTCCTTGTGAAGAATTATAGGTATTTTCGATATGTAAGTAGCTCCATTGCATCGTAGAAAGGTATGTTGGGAGCGCAGCTGGGTGTTCTGAATAGCTTCATTTTCTAGTGCGTGCACTCGCTAGGAAACAGCAAATAATTTCAAAAATGCAGAGACAGCGGAAAAAAAAAAAAAATACAGATGGAAGCTGCTTAATGCACAATTAAAATATGAAATAAAATGATTATTAATGACTGCAAAAATGATTTATGAAACATTATGATAATCGTGCAAATTATCACCAAATGTTAGATTGAAGAGCTTCAATATTTCGATATCAATTGTTGTGAGGCTTCAGTAGTGGGTTGGATAAAGAGGGTGAATGAAAAACACCAAAAATATTGTGGAAATGGAGCTCAAAGTTGGTGATAGTTTGGACAAAAAATGGGAGGAAAACACCAAAGGACGAGATAAGATGGAAGAAAAACATGCATCATCAGGAGAAAGAAAATGATACGAAAAGGATAAAGTTGGGGGACCAAAACACCAAAAAAACCCAGTTGACGAGACTAAGTTTGGTGATAGTTGAGATTAAAATCGTAGACGAAAACACCAAGATTGAAGTAGGATCGACAAAAGCAAGCATCATGAGGTAAAAGAAAATGAGATGAAGTGGTCAAAGTTGGGTGATCAAAACACCAAACATCCAGCTATAAGGTTCAAGGATGGTGATATGATTAGGATCAGAAAGTTGGATGAAATAGAGAAAATAACTGATGAAAACACCAAAACTTGGAATAGCTTGATTGAAATTGGTGATGATTGAAGAGGAAGAAGATCAAGATGATGCAAAAGGTGCTTGATGGGATATCAAAACTTGGAATGATGGGCTTGAAACTGATGATGATGGGCTTGAAACTGGTGATGATGGGCTTGAAACTGGTGATGATGGGGAAGAAATAAATCGAAATGATGCAAAATCGCTTGATGAAAACACCAAAGTTAACGTGACAATGTGCAAGTTGGTGATAATTGAAGAGGAAAAAGAATGATGATGATGGTAAAAGTGCTTGATGAAAACACCAAAGTCAACTTGACAGTGTCCGAGTTGATGATAATTGAAGAGGAATAAATATCATGATGATAGTAAGAGTACTTAATGAAAACACCAGAGTCAATCTCTCAAGTGTCCAAGGTACAAATAATATCAAGGAGGAATACGGAGTAACAATTATCATGATGCAAAAGTGCTGAATGAAAACACCAAAACTTAATATCAAAGCCCAAGTTGGTGATTCTTGGTGATAGTTTTTAAAGAGGAAACAATCTCAACATGATCGTAAACTCGGTTGATGAAGACACCAAAATCGAAACATTAGAGCTTCAATCAAAGAGAATTCCACCTGAAGACATGAGAATCCCAGAACTGAACTTGAAAGTCAGTGACCATTAAGAGAAAAATCCTCATGGTTATAGATGGAAAATCCTAAGTGAAAACACCAAAAACTGATTGATGAAGCAAGAGTCGTGATAGTTGATTGAGCTTTTTGAAAGATAGAAAACTCGCAATGGCCAGTTTCAAGCTTCATGAGATTTTGATTTTTGAAATTCTACCACTGAGAGTTCCTGAATTTGAAGAGCGCAATCCATTACAAGCATTGAGTTCCTCGATATATGAAACCATGTCCTCGATATTAGCAACTGTTATAGTGTATAACTACATGAAACTCCTCGTTATAAGAATCGTGTTCCCCGATTGAAGAATTTCGATTCAGGAATGCAACACCATGGTAGGCTTCA
Organism: Trichoderma oligosporum; assembly: GCA_015266385.1. Classification (NCBI taxonomy): domain Eukaryota; kingdom Fungi; phylum Ascomycota; class Sordariomycetes; order Hypocreales; family Hypocreaceae; genus Trichoderma; species Trichoderma oligosporum. The sequence continues at coordinate 70,973 of JACBYL010000084.1, read as the reverse complement.
ATGAAAAGTGTCTGTGATGATGCTACAAGGCGTAATCAAGCAAAATGTCGGTAATAAGGAGAATTAATGGCCTTGGTGTGTCTTAGCGTTGACTACTCCGTATGTTGTATGTCAGTCCACTGAAACGCGTGGCTGTACTGATTGCCGATTGCCGAATACATGCATATATGGTTGATGATTGGACAATAATAGCAGCAAATAGAAACAGCATCGATAAGTCATTATGTACTCGCTACATTAACTCCCACTCACTCACTCAGTCGTCTGTGTTAGATGAAGGGGGCAAACGTTGGACAACCCGTTGAATCATCTAAAGCTGTTAACTAGTGGCTGACTATTCTCGTGAGGCTGGCAATTTAGCTTGACTCGAGTTGATGGACTGATTGGTGGGCATTTGACTAGCTCTCCTTAATTACCACATGGGTACACCGAATCCTTGGAATGCGATGTGTACGAGATATGCAAGTGGCTTTTTGCGGCTGAATCTGTCGGACCCCCCTAGTCCATCTGAGCTTTCTCGAGATAAAAAAAGTTCACGATGGAGGCGGAACTTGGAGGGTTGTAGCTGTAACGTGAAGCCACTATGAGAAAGAAGCACACACGCATATAAAAGCGCAGCAGCCAACCTTTCGCTCTTGGATGATACTTTTTTATTTTTATTTTTTATTTTTTTACAACAATTTACCATCGCCAGATTTAAATCACCAGTACAAAAAGAAAAAGAAAAAGAAAATGCCACCACGGCTATTCAAAGTCACAAGACCAGGCTACAAACACGACTATTACATCACACCAGAAGGCGAACAACTTCGATACAAGGTTAAAAACAGGCCTTACTGTCTTGGAGACACACCAGACCTGACATTACATGATGGGCCCGACGAGACGGCACCTGTGTTAGCATTGTGCCACATGCCCAAGTTCTCGCGACACTTGAAGATAGGGCTTGGCGATCCCACAACTACTACAACTACAACTACTACTACCAATACTAGTAACTCTAACCCTGTCGTCGTATGGGAAGATTTCATCCAGCCCAAGCTTAGCAGCTGTGAGCGCAGACTATCCATCGCCTTCTCAAGGGACGGCACAGTGTCCAAGACGGGCGAAGGCGAGCGACGACAGCTCATCTGGAAACGCACCGTTCATGTCGGTGTCCAAGGCAAGAAATTGCACAAGGCGACGAGACGGAATAGAAAGCTAGTGGATGAGAAGGGTGAGGTTCTTGCTATTTTTGCGCGGGAGACGCATCTTGGTGAGGCGAGATGGTGGTTGCAGATTAATGTTGATTGGGGATGCGACTTTGATATCTTGGTTATGATGACGGGGTTGGCGATACGCGAGAGGATGAGGAGGCAGTGAGTTGGTGGTGGCCTTTTTGCTTTGTTATCCACTTATATAATATAATATTGTTTTTACTATCTTGTTGTTATATATGATGTTTGCCCTATAGTTGGTTTGTCTGCTTGCGCACACACACTCTTTTGCTTTGATGTTTGGGTGGTCCAGTTTGTAACATTAAATGACAGATAGTCAGTCGCCTTGTTCATCGTATTGATGGGTATTATGTATGATTTTTTTATCTTATTAATAACGACGCTTTATTTGTTCTTTATCCCTTATCTGAACGGTCTTGCTTGACATAGCATGACTGACTGCCTTGCCATCTTGCATACCTACTAAGACTAAGAGCTGCAATTTGATGTGCATCTTGGAAGCTGTTGTGGGCTTCTAAAGTGGACGCTCTACTACAAAACAGAGCTCTTGATACTTTTGGACTCTCACTGCATCATCTCCTAAAGTCACAATACCACAGCATCCGCTACATGGCCATCATCTCTTCTCGCATGCGCAAGCATATTCTGACTTCGTTCCTCATCCTCATCCTCGTCAAAACCTAGAAACAAATTCCTCCCCAACACTCATCATCAATCAACTCGACACCCCGACTCTCAACTTGTTTAGGGCATCCTCATACTTTGCCGGACTATGATCCGTCAACATGCTCGTTCCAAACCTGACCTCCCCAAACCTCCCCTCCACGTCCTTCACATATTTAAGCACAATCCTCTGCGCCGGCTGTCCGATATGCTCTTCATCCAAGAGAACAAACGCATCTCTCCTTAGCACCCGCTGTGTCTCGATAGTAAATACTTCGCCAGGAGGGAGAAGCTTCTTCCCTTTCATGCTTGTCCTCATGTTTTCCAGCGCGGGAAGCATCCATCGCTCCTCGTCACTCACGCCGCCGCTACTAGCGACTTTATTGGCACTACGATAAGAATTGTACCATCTCTCCGAAATGTTATCCTGAAGGGCATTCCAGATGCGCTGACGGATTTCAGACTTCGTATTGTTCTCATCGTGTTTGAATGCTAGGGATACGCCTTGGAAGTCGTGGAGTAAGCCTAAAGATAGGTGAGGCACTAAATCGTTGCCGTGGATAACTGTGGTGATTAGGCCGCGAGTGATTTTGCGAAGTGACGATGACATTACTGCTGGGGGGCCATACGCGTATACGTGTATGCGGCGACCGGACGGGGGACGTATATCGCTTAGTTTCACATTCATGAGGATTTCATGCGATGGAGGTCTGATTGTATATGGTTCTGCTGAGGTGACGAAGCCGGGACCAATGGGATTGGGCTCTGATAGCATGATTCCCAGTAAAGATGTGACGCCAGCTCCTAAGGAATGCCCGCAAAGCACAAGACCATAATCGGGGAACTCGCGTAATGCTTCTTTGAGAGTGACCAATACGCGGCCGTCGCCACCGTAAAGTAGTCTCCTGGCGGAGGCATGGATGCCCTTGTGGACTCTGTAGCCCTTGCCCTTCCAGACAAGCCTATCATAGTCGCAAGTCAAATCGGCCAAGACGTCTTCGAATCCCATTGTTCCCCTACAGGCAAGGATAACAGCCTTGGCTGCGTGATCCAACGAGATATAATGGACTAACGGAACGCCAGATCCTGTAGTACCCGTACCGTCACTTCCACCTTGGGGATCAACAAATGATGCGAGGAGAATATTGTCCACCTGTGACTCAGTGTGATGAACAAAGTGTCGCACATCATGGTGTGTTCCGTCCCGAGCCCCAATACTCGGTGTTTCATTCGATATACCGGTAAGCTTAAGGAAATTAGAGCCATAACATGCTGACGAGAATCGCATATACCGAGTAATATTAGGCAGTAGGTGGCCGGCAGGAAAAGTCCCATCGACGAATCCCTCTTGCCGAAGAGCATGGAGCGCATCAGATGCACTGTAGGCACTCTTTTGGTAGTATGAAGATAGGACCAAGGAAGACTGGGAGTCATTTGTGCCCATGCTATATATGCTAGTAGCATAGGACCGATTTCTACGATGACCTGATGAAGATGATGGGGGCGCAAGGTAGACGCTGTGTTGCTCGGTAGGCGATCTCACCACTAAATCACTTGTAGTAGGTGATCTTGGCTTCATGGCCCCGGTAGCAGTAGAGGAATCGATTTGGAGTTTTTTCGATGCGTGGTGGCGGTCACGGGTAGATCTATGACTGACGCGGGATGAAGCTTTCCCAGGGGGCTCTGGAAATTGAAATGATTGCCCATCGAGGTGGTCGAATTGCGATGATGGATTGTGCGCTCGCATTCTATGAGAACTAACTTCAGGTGACTCTCTCGTTGCATCTTCATCAGCAAGTTTGATGTATAAGCTCGGCTTGTCCTTTATACTAGTATGATCCATCAGGCCAGACTCTTTATTCCACATATTTGAAACAGACTGGCCGCCTCCTCGAAGAACATGCCTTAAGCCCGACCTTTTATCCGACAATTTTGAAGGCACTCCCGAGGTTGTCTTTTTCCCAGTATGAGCCTTCTTGTTGGTATCGTGAGACTTTAAACTGTTGAGTGGAGTACGTTGCTTCTTTTGGTTTGCCATGGCTTCCAAGTCTTCGAGGTATAACGGTTCCTTTGGAGACGCTGTGGATATTCGAGAAGCTGCAGTCTTGGCGGTGTCGGCATTGTTCCTGCGAGAGCTTGACTTGGTTGGTCTTGAGAAATCATTCGAGTTCGATTGTGTCTTATGGCGTCGTTTAGCCTCAGTCGCTGAAGATGGTCGTGATGGTGTGGTAAAAGTGGTGGTGGAGTAAGGCATCGTAGGTGAGAGAGGAGGGGATGGGTCTTCAGGAATCGTAATCGTAGGTGTCTCTGGAGAAATAGGCTCTTCGTTATTGGAACGTCGATGATCGTTTAGAACTTCGACAATCTCTAATTCGGGCTCTTCCTCCCCTTTGAAAGACGACGTTCTTAACTTGTTCCGATGTATCTTGTAGACCACACGGTAGGATGACGATGCCAAGGATGTGTCATTTTCATCTGATAATGTATGTGAAAGGTGGCTTCCAGAAGTAACGAGAGCTTGCGTCTCGACAATTTCAGCGCCTGGTGGAGTCGGTAAGGAAAGAAGCTGGGGCCCATGTACATCAACAGTGATTGTTTGCACTGAAGACACCGAGTTAGAAACAGACACAGTCGTGCCCGGAGACAAAGAGGCCATGATCTGGCCTTTAAGACGAGATACGACAGCCTCATCGTCTTCCATGTCAGCCAAGGGACTGCTAGGAGGCGACGATTCAAACTCGTCTTTGCCATGACTGCTATATCCTCCGCGGATGCCATTAAACACTTTTTCGTCAATGTCAACTCTGTCTCCATCGCTCAAGACGACCACATCCCAAACAACTTCTTCGTATGATTGCCTCCGGCGTTCTTCTTCAGCAGTTTTACGACACGCTCGCTGTAGGTAAGCCAAAGTGCTGAGTGCGAGAGTCAAGTCGATGACGCCGACTCTTTCACCTTGGAGGCCCGTTGCGGGATTTTCAAATTCGCGACGAATAAGTGTGACGATGCTGGCAACGGCCCGAGAAGAGTCTGTAGAACCAAAAAGCTGATCGAGGGATGATAGAATGAGCTGCGACCCTGCAGATGCCGTGGATATTGTTGTGCCAGTGAGTCGGAAGCTAACAGAAGTCCAAAATGCTGCCTTGGTGACAGCATAATGAAGGTTTTCAAGGCTACGCTCTAGAACGGTTTCGGTATCTTGAATGGCTAGCTCAGTTTGCGATTGCTCGAGAGTGTCTTGGGCGGCTCTGCTCATTACTCCTTCAATCGCTCCTCGGGCTAGCTCGAGGCCGCCTAGTGTAGTGAGTCTCGCGGCATCAAGGCTGGCATTGCTAACCAATGATCCAATGCGTATAGCAAGCAATGTTGAGCGCGCTGCAAGACTGACAGCTTGAGCAACTGGAGATGGGAGAAGTGTCGGTCCTTGCTTGTATTGGGCCTGGTTAGACGCCTCATTGGTGTCTGTCGCCATTGTGTGGTTGCGAATCTATTTTGGACAGTGCGGGTCAATTTAGATGATGTGATTGATAAGCCAGACCAGTCAATCTTAACATAGTTAAAGAATCGCAGCGTGTAGGCATAATCATCATGGAAGCTCCTCCATATAGAAGAGTCCGATGTAGGACAAGTGGACGGTTATTTGACTAGAGAATAGTCATGACACACTTCATAACAAAAGTCAATGTTGATTGTGCCTGTTGAGTTTTCACATGTGATTATGCGTGTGGTCTCTAGGCCCCCTTGAATGGCCATATCGACCACCACCAATAGGAGGATCCCACGTCCAAAATTCGATGCCCCATAACGAGATTTAGGTTGAAGTGACGCAAAGCTATCCTATCAAAACAAGGGCCTGATGTATCAACACGGCCATACTCGGTATATTGGGCAATCTTTTGTAATGCTGTTCCTGCAAGACATGCTGGTCTTTGGTGCGCACTTGAGCTGCAATGGAATGGAGTAAAATGAAATACTGAAGAACTAGTTCCAGATATGGCCACGTCGATAAGGTGGCTTGAAATGCAGAGAGATAAAAAGGTGAGACATCAAAACAATTTGGTCAGATTCCAGCCATGATGAGTCCCTGTCTTATCATTAGTCAGGCATCTCAGCTTATGTCACTTGATCTGTCTCCAGCGCTCTGCACCCACTGAGGCCATCCATGTCTGTCAACTATGGTCTTGCTAACCGCCCTGAAACTGTCCATTTAGAGTCTCAGCTCAGCGCACTTACTTGCTAGTATTAGCCGCTGACCGGTCCCAGCAAACTGGTCATGACCAGGAACCTCGATTTTATGTTGATTTTTGCATCTGTGAGACTGGCATCACGTTGTTAGGCGAGGATATTCCCACAAACAAGAACTATTTCTCATAATAACACAACCATACGAGATAATATAAAACAGCTTCTGCTGTCAATCTAGAAGGTGTGGTTCTTCCATGAAACGTCTTTGCTGTGTACGTAGTTAAACTGATTGTGAAGCGTAGAGTTGTTCCCAAATAGTAGTCGTCCAAGATAAATTTTCGTTTCGTCCTTTCGACATAACAAGATACTCATTGAAAAGAAAGTCATCATGAGCTCCAGTCCTTACAGCGTTGAATCTCTCTTTCGAGTTGATGGTCTTGTTGCTGTCATAACGGGTGGAGGCTCTGGGTTGGGCAGAATCACAGCCCACGCTCTAGCCGATAACGGAGCCAAGGCAGTCTACGTCCTCGGACGAAGAGAAGATGCTTTGGTGGCCACAAGAGATGCGTGTTCAAACCCAGAGGCTATCAAGCCCATCATCTGCGATGTAACGTCGAAAGAGTCTTTGAAAGAGGCCGCTGATCGAGTTCGAGGAGAAATAGGCTACTGCGATGTGGTATTTGCCAACAGCGGAGTCATCACAGCTGATCATTCACATATCATAAGCAATGTCAACAATCTTGATCTCAAAGCTATCCAAGAGGGACTTTGGGAATACGATATGCAAGAGTTTACGCAGTCATTCCACGTCAATGTCACTGCAGCTTTCTATACCGTCCTCGCCTTCTTGGATCTCCTCGACGAGGGCAACAAGAAGGCCATTGTTCCGCAAAAGTCTCAAGTCATCATCACATCTTCTATTGCAAGCTACGCACGTCTTCCCAAAGTAGGTTTCGCCTACGGCAGTAGCAAGGCGGCTGTGACACAGTTAGCTAAGCAGCTCGCGACGCTCCTAGCACCACACAAAATCAGAGTCAACTCCATCGCACCAGGACTATATCCAAGCCAGATGACTGAACGCGATATGAGCGCTTCGACGAGAGATATTCGAGAGGAAGGCAGCTTGCCCAAGACGTTTATCCCAATGGAAAGAATGGGCACAGAAGAGGATTTTGCTGGCACGATGCTGTTTCTCATAAGCAAGGCTGGAGGATATATTGATGGAAATGTACTGGTAACAGACGGCGGGCGGCTGAGTATTTCACCATCTACATATTAAACATTTGCTTTCTTGTAGCAATAGATATCTATTATATAGACTTTTGATATATATCATGATCACTCGTACGAATGCTCGTGGGTTTGTTTGTGTGGATTGTGGCATTTTTCTACGCACAATTTTGGCAGTCAACACCACACTCAAAAACCTACATCAGCCAACATTTCCCTTCTTCCAACATACATAGGAACTTTACACAGCGCTCAACTAGATCCAGGTAGTGAGAAGAACCTCTTCTTCACTGCTTAGGCAAGCCTAAGCAAGCAATGAAAAGAATAAAAGGTCGCGTCACTTGGAGGCAGTGTAATACCAAGGACACTGTGGAAAGATTCATGTGCAAGCACAGAGGAACCTATTCCGAAGTACAAAAATTCAAATGAAATCTGGTCTCAATAGAGACCTTCCAGATTTTAAACTGAAAAGAACAGATACTACACTTGATCTAAGCCAAAAGGCAAAGAGAGCTAAGGAGAAAAGGAAAAGAAGAAAGCGAAGCTTTTCGAGGAGCAGAAGAAGATTATATACCCATGGGAGGAGCGGTGAAAGCAGTGGGTCGGCAGAAATGCCGGAAGCACGGCAGGTTGAGTTCCGTGATGAAGCAATCGCGGTTGATATTGCTGCCTGGTACGGGTCATTAGGTGTCTTGGATGACGTGTGATCTTGTGATGAGAGAGATAAGGGCTCATGTCTTGGAGTCACACGTCATTTAGCACACAAATTTGTGTCAAAAAATTCTGTTTGATTCGGCTTCTAGATGAGGAGGAGGTAGTCCAGATATTAGTTGGTAATGGAGTCGTTGGGTGTTGTTAGATAACTAAAGCTACATGCTATTGGGATTTAACTAAGCTGCTCCAACTGTGATATAGTGTAAACAAAGATACTAGAAGCTACGAAACAACTACGTGGTTGGCTTGATACTCAGTACAATGCATATCTAGTGATGCAAGAATCTCTGTATTATCGTGCTCACATTCTGCCTTCAATTCCAACTTATCGAGATTTTCTACATACTATTTACTTTGTGACATTATAATTCATGTTACCGGATTAAACTAGTTGCTCTTATGGTGGTGTAGCACCTCGTATTCCCTTCCTTATGATTTTGCGTTTTTGTTTGTTTGTGGTGTCCTGGAGTGGCTAGCCCCTTGATCGGACCAATGTCACTATTCTGCTGCATCCCACTTGGCTTTGCCATAGTTGATTAGGAGATATGACCACTAATTTTATATTTTGCCACAGTCTCTGTTATGGACTCACTAGCGGACGCATTGTAGGAGCAAAGTCTACCAAGAGGCTGGGCGAGGTCATTGCGAACTCATCCAAGGGTCAAGTGAGCTTTAACTCTCCTCTTCCATAAAATCTGCGTAATTGTCCGTTTCGTATTCAATCATCTAGGGTAAGGGTGTTGACAGGCCCAAGCCTCTTCTAACGAAGCCAAAGAGTGCTGTTCCTCGCAGAACATTCAGTACAGGCATGTGAAGAAAGGCCCGTTGCACAGGGTGGCATTGCGACAGACGAAGCTCCTTTGGTTCTCGAAATCTCTTCCATCTATTTTTTGGAGTTAAACTATTCGTTCGGTTTGCATCGATCATTGCTAATCATGATTTTTCCTCAAGATCTTTGATACCTTAACGTCACAACGAGAAACCTCTTCGATAGCACGATAAATACGATTTATTGGAGATATTTAAATGGTACAGGAGTTGTTACATTTTTGTCAAGATCTTGACCATTCGATCAATGTGCTCTACGAGAGGGCACAAGAAAACCCTATTGAAAAAATACTTAACTCTATGTTGAACAAATCCTTACAAACTATATCACACTTTACTGGTCTCCATGCTTCAAATTCGCTGCTGTATTCTCACCGCTCGCCGAGCGAGTCCGTGGATTCTATCCCGGACATCACTGTACTGGCTATCGGTAGAACCGAATTTGACTATTTCGGAATGAGACCTTGCAATAGGGCATATATGGAAGTCGTCATTCTCCCAGGGACGGCAATGAACTGCTGAGGATTGGGTAACAAGAATTGTCGGAGGGCCACTCATGCTCCATTTACCGTTTTGGTCCTATTGAATCTAACATTAGTGTCCATGCTGCATGCAAGAGTTTAATTAAAAATCACACCTGTTGTGCTGTTGGTGATTGCTCTGTTTCGTAGAAGCAAACCACCTCAGTATCACCCTGTCCACCTAATGCTGGATGGAAATCACTCTGGAGTTTGTCTAATATTTGAGATGATACTCTTAGAGACTCGATAAGAGAACGATTAGGTCCATCGCCGACCATAGGAATAAGTGATTCAATGTCCATGCCGCCATGTGGAACACTAAAAAAGACGATCCCATAAATCGCCCGGAAAAGTTTCTGGTCCTCCTGACTGCGCGACTTGGATAGTCTGATCAAAGTCTATATATAGGGTCTGTTAGATCAAGGGACGTTTATAATGCAGCACCAAGAGCTTACTTTCTTGACAATTAGCCCACCCAAGCTGTGGCCCATGAGGATAATGGGCCTTGTTTGTGACATTTGAGTCAAGGCTAAAAGGCTTGAATAAAGAGCGGTCGACAAATCGTCTATATCCTGTACACTCCTGCTTCCAGGCACGGTCGATTTGTGACCATATATCATAACTCGCGCCATTGGATGATGAGTAACGTCACTAACGAGATCTTGTGGGAGAGAATCTTGGAGCCACATATAATTCCCCTGCTTATCTTTGAAGGATCCGTAGGCATGTCCTCCAAGGCCGGATACAGTAACGATACTAGACGCTGTTGGCTCGAGAAGTAATTACGAATGTGGATTATTACATACTCGACTTCGTGGTCTTCAGCTGGAGGTGCAAATAAAGTAGTAATGCTGAGAAAGTCTCCATCCAGCCTCAATGGTAGGTTCGAAACAGGCGAACCATTTTCGTGCGGAGCTGGAGGGGGGATATACCAAGGCTTTTGAGTCTGCTCCAGAGATGAAGGGTTCTGGAAGTTTACTGTGGCCGTTTTGAATTGATAGTCTATCTCATTTGCAAGAGACTTGATAGATGGGAGAGAAGCAGCATTATAACGTTCTAAATGAGCTTGTAAATGATCCTTATCCCAATTCAGAGGCACGCCTCGTATCCTGAACGTGGATCCGCCTTTCGGACCTCGTTTTTCTTGAGGAGCTGTATCTGGTTGCTTCTTGAGGGAAGACCCCATAACGATAAAATGAGAATGAGAATCAAGCAGAGAAGGATAGGACGAGAATGAGAATCAAGCAAAGAAGGATGGGACGAGAATGAGTCAAGATTTAAAACCAGACGTAGATCATCAACATATATAGCCTGTTGAAGCCCCATTTCCATGAACAAACTCGAAAACTCGAATAAGTAAACATTGCCTTTTGGCGGCAACAGACTCCATTGAAAGCATCCATTACGCGCGCTGGAATAGTCTCATTTGCTCCCTGGTCATTTCAAAAAATAATGTGGTAGTACCGCTGATTTAGTCGTCGAGTCCCCGCTTTCGATGAAGCCATCTCTAATGGCTGAAACGAGGCTCGGCGGTTATTTATGCGCCGCTGTGTAGCTGACATCTAAATATATATTCAAATCCACTCATTGTATGTAAGCTGTGTGTTCATGTTGAGTAAGGATAACACAAAGCAAATCTATGGTAAATGCTATGCCAGAACGGACGGACGAAAGGACCTGCTCGATCGGACGTCTGGAGTAGAAAATTCAGTATGAGACCAACTTGACAAGGATTAGGATTTCGGCTTATAGGCGCCGGCTGACACCACAGCTCTGGCTTATTTGTCTTTTGCGACCGCGTATCGCCCATCAGTGGAGAGCATAGCCCCGGCCATAATGACAGAATCATTGAAAGATGATGCCTTGAGTGTAGTCATGATAGGTTTCTATCAAAGCTCGGAAAATTGGCTGCTGGTCAACCTCTGAATTAGATAAACAACATTGATATTCCTTAGATATGTATTAATCTGCAATTTTTTAAATTAAATAAATATCGTATACCTTGATGAATTGTGAAGCCTACCTTGCCAGGATGGTCTGGGGTCTGAGCAGTAGCAGATATCATCAGGGCGATACCACTCATCCTTCCAAACAAATTAGACAGTCCAATAATGCCGGCTATTAGAGTATTGCCTAACTACAGATACCACTTGAGTGAATATCAGGCCTGACGAAATGCTAATGGAATCGATAGAACTTTGTTGATAAGCATCATAGCGACGGCGACGGGGAAAGCGGCCAAATGACAACCTGTAAGATCAAAAGTGTTAGCAACGCCAAAGATGAGTGGTCTCATATTTGAATAGTTTTTTGAATGTACCAATGCTCCGTATCTATTTACCAACAGACCACTGATCGGGCCTGCTGAGAATTGGAAGAATATCTGAATAAAGCTGATCTAGTCTTCATCTGATGGAGAATGACTGGACAAGAATGTCCCTGAACAGTGCGTTTCGTAGACTCTATTCATGTTATTAGCAGATATTACGTTAACCATTATTCTGCCTGAGGCTGATCTTCCAAGCACCAACACAAAGGAATTGACGTAGCAAATGATATGTTCCACACCATCCAAGCTGTGAACTCCCTTGTGGAAACTGATGTATAGTAACTTGAGATATTGAAACTAACTTCAATTTCGGGCGCGTGCATCTCGTGCATGGCCTTGTAGTGGTTTGGGTAGTCAAAACCTGCTCTACAGACGAGTCTTTCGTTTCGTTGGCATTATCAACGGCTTCTTCTTCGCTTTTTCCGACTCGACCTCGATGGTGCTAGCAGAACATATGGTGATACAAAAAGAAGGTACTGAAATTAAGGTATTTGATTGTCCATTGGTTTAAAAGAAGATATGAATGCGTGGATTGGGATATGACTTGTAAGGTACAAGTATCTGGGAATATTTATTATCCAGCGAAGTGCAGATATAGCACCCCACAATAGGAACCATGATGTTGAACCTAACACGTCTGTGCTCTCATTCATCCTGTTGGCCCTTCGTCAATTCATTCCACCTATCAGCGCATGGCTGAGCGTTTAAGAGTTTGCTATTGAAGATTACCTACTTTAAAATATCGTAAGCTCGTGCACTACCAACTCAGCCGCTTAGTTCAAGGCTCCCCCCAACATACTCGATATTAGAAGTTTAGCTCAAAGAATAATTTTAAGCCGTCCATAGAGCCTATATTGATAGAGATGATGGAAAATATTGGCTGTCTGAGATCTGTATCAAATGCCAAACACCGAGCTTGCGAGATTAGGTATCTAAAGTGCACATCACTCGCAATACGCTTCTATAGAAGGTTAGTCATTGTGGTTGGCCAACATATCAAAAGTATCAAAATCTCTAACTAAACTCCCCCGGACTAGGACGTTAGACGTGCTTGACTGGCGTCATCATGGCTGATGCAACCAACCTCGATTAATGATCTATTAGAGCAGTGTCTTCCAGTCATAGCGGAACAAGTATTTACGTTGCTTTAATCCATGGAGCTTTCCATCCTGCACCCAGCTATCATGCTCCTCTGGATACGTCTGGGGAAGGAGTTTCGACAAACTTTCCCTTGTGGACGTTTCTGGACTTCTGCAAGAGTGCGTGGAGGCATCAAGATGTCTTCAATCGAAGAAACGTAAGTATTGGATTCGCTCATCTTCATATCAGACGTATTTTGCTTCACTACTAATCTCCTTATAGTATAGTAGGTTGTACCAATATTTCAAGCCAACAATATGCCAGGCACCCGCTGCTTGTCCGTCGCCTCCTCCCGACAAAGTTGATCTCCCTACTTCAGTATGGCTTGACAGTATATGTAGTGTAGTTACCATGATATAAAATACAGATAGTTGCTCGGCATGCGCCAATCTTTCGGGTTGATCGGAAACGACCGACCCTCTCGATGTCATATTGAGCCGAATAGCGGCGCATGGAGAGAATTGGGATTCCCGTTATCGGAATTTCCAAGTTGCCTACCGAATACCGATGCATTGTATCTGGATCCTCGAAACGAATATTCAGATGTAACGCTGAAAATACTCCAGTCAGCCATTCCATTTATTCTAGGTTAACGTGCGGGGACGGTCGTTGCTGCGGTCATAGACGGCACATCTGCTGCTGTGCTTATGTGCTCTTCTCCGCACTTTGGTTGATTCTTATAAACTCAAAGAATCCAACGATACTGCCTTGTTCAGGACCAAATAAATTTGATTGCTCTATTCTTTACACCGCGTTCAGGTATCATCATCAATGGCATCTGCTCAGCCGTTCTCAGTCTCTGGGAAAACCGCCATCATAACTGGCGCTGGTTCCGGTCCGTTTCTCTGCAACTCACTTGGATTTTCTTTTTTCTTTTCTAAAGATCAATAAATAAATAAAATGGCACTTGGACATACAGCTGACGTCTATCAGGTATAAACCTTGCCTTTGCAGAGCTTCTTCTTTCTCGCAACTGCAACGTCGTTTTTGCAGATTTGGAGCTGAGACAAGAAGCCAAAGATGTCATTTCCAAGTACCAGAATGAGGATGAAGGCAAGCCCCGGGCTTCCTGGGTCCAGACAGACGTAACCTCGTGGTCCGACCTGTCTAGAATGTTTAATTTTGCATTTGAAAAACATGGAGACGTTGACATTGTTTGTCCTGGAGCCGGAATATATGAACCTCACTGGTCAAATTTCTGGCATCCCCCCGGATCAGGTCAAAGTAAGGATGCGCCCGACCAGGGACACTACGCACTGCTGGATATCAATTTGACGCACCCTATTCGCGTGACCCAAATGGCATTATCGCATTGGTTGTACCCTCGGCCGCCTGCTGAAGGATCCAGGTTTTCTGAGGCTCCTGCCAAAGTGTCTCTCAGCAACCCCAAAAGAATCATTCACATCTCCTCTATTGCTGCTCAAGTTCCGCTCTGGAACACACCGCTATACGCCGCTTCTAAATCCGGTCTTTCGGGCTTCATCCGCAGCCTCGAGACGTTAGAACCTCGAATTGGAGTGCGAGTTAACGCTGTTGCGCCGGGAATAGTTCGCACCCCTCTTTGGGTAGAGCATCCAGAAAAGCTGAAGAACATGGATGAATCCCGAGATGCATGGGTAACTCCAGAGGAGGTAGCACAAGTGATGTTAAGGTGCGTTGAAGATGATGAGAATGTTGGTGGATCTATCACAGAAGTCGGTGCGGGCAACACTAGGAAAGTCGAGGTTTTCAACGATATGGGCCCGGATCTACTAGACCCTAAGAAAGGACTGTCCCTCAGCAATAATGCTCTTGGAAATGAAGAAGTTCTTGACTGGTTGCAGGACGAGGGTATCTGGGGAGCTCAGCCATAGGGACAAATTAAAGCCGCGAGTTTGCAGCATTACATTTTCTATTACATTCTCAGAATATGCGATATCAGCCTTGTGGAGGCTCTTCTACAAATGAACGCATGGTCATATAACTTGTTGTGCTATTTACAAAATACAGAGTACCTTGATCCTATCAGAATTACCTGGTTTTAGGATTTGAGTCCCCGCCCAACAAGCCATGATTTCAAACCCATGAGCATCAAGTGCTTACAGCTGAACCGCGCCCCACGAGCTTGCATATGATTACCCGCCATCGTTAGCAGCCAATTATGCCGTTTATAGTGAACGACTCTAGCTTAACCTTCCCTGCGTCATGTATTTATGTGTAATTATGTGCCTTTTATCGCACACTACAGTGAACTAAAGTTGGGGGCTGCGGCGCAAGCATCATATGAAGTAGCTTAGAATCAGGATTCTAGTATTTAGTGAGAGGCGATTTGGCATATCCATTGGACGTTAGGACATGTGATGGCTCGATACTAGGCGAAGCGGTGCCAGCGAAGAAGAGACAAGCATTGTGGAAGCGTATAAATAGGAGAAACATATCCCCCTTTTGGCGAAAGCAATTAATCTCATTGTGCTCTCTTTTTCATTTAGTCATACAAAATTTGTGCCAAGCTATCCTCAACGACAAAACAAAGAAACAAAAGCAATAACTTTACTAATCAATGGCGTCTATCCTCCGCAAGCTTTTCAGGCGCAGGAAGCAGCCCCCGTTGGTCTGTGCCGTGAACATTGATGAGGAAGGAAATCCTGTCGGTGATCATCCCGACCATGTACATACAGAAGCATGTTTCGTTGCCTTTGAGCCTCTTGCGGCTGTAGAGCTGTTCCAATCGCAGTCGTGCCAGTCATGCCCCGTCTCTCTACCTGGTATTCATGCCGCTACCTCAGATCCCAATGTCCTTCTTTTGACTTACCCTGTCACCATCTTCGACCACACTGGTTGGAAGGACACTTTCTCAAGCCTCTCCAGCGACACCAGACAGCGAGCATATGCCAAGAAGTGGGCTCGTACAAGCATTTTCACTCCCCAGGTCGTGGTCAATGGTGTCGTTGATGGTAGTGGCCGCACCAAAGAAGAGATTCAGGCAATCATTCAACAAGGCAAAGATGTGGCCAAAGCACACGATTGGCACATCTACCTAGATGCCAATGATACTGAAGTTCGAGTTGATACCGACAAGCAAGAAGCACCTCCACATGAAGTATCTCTCGTCATCTACACTTCCAAAGACCAGGTTGTCAAGGTTGGCAAAGGAGTGAACAAAGGCAAGAAGATTAACCACCGCAACGTCGTAACTTCAGTCACTAAGATTGGGGATTGGGTCGGTGGAAATGGAACTTGGTATCTGCCAAATCCAAGGAGTGCACTGGGTCCCGATCAAGGTGCAGCGGTTATTATCACAGAGGGCGGTGTTGGAGGGCCTATTATTGCAGTCACCAAGATTTGAGAGGTTGAGATATTTAGAGAATAGGAGGGCGTATGTATGAAGTAGACGAGATACCAGAGAGAAGCGGCTTTTATCTATATTTCTTACCTACAATTATGCAAGACCTTAGTAGCTCCGCCCTGCATTATCTTTGAGTCTTTAATGATGGTAAACAAAACACATAGTTGTGGAGCTTCGTTCTTGTCTTGTGTAATATGTTTCAAGTATCGAGTAATATAGGACGGCTGATGATGCCTTGGTACATGTATGGAAGAATAGTAGCTGCGACTTCAAAATCTTTCCACACTAATTATTCCACACCATCAATACAAGGCATATGATTATTAAACTTAGTCTCGGTTTAAAAATTCATGAATATTTTCTTAACACAGTCGTCATTCGCATTAAACCTCTGCGGCTGAGCAATAATAAAGTCATGACCGAGGACACCCAGCATAGGAAGTTCATCGGAGCCAACGACATCAATAACAATAATAGCAATAACACCCATGTTAGGACTGATAAAGTCTCAACATACCAGAGTCTCTTTGAAGCAGTAACCCTTCAACAGGCGGGGATAGAAAAGTCCATTCCAGAGCATGTACTCCGCAAATAATGACACCGAGCCGCAATTTCATCGCCGAGATAGACACCTGGCCTGAGGAGCCCCGTGGGAGAATGGCGCCCTCCACTATATGAGCGCTTACTTATTTATATCTCAATATTCCATATTCCGGGCTAATGTCCCTTAGAAAGGGCACAAAGTAGGGCACAAAGTAGGGTTGTGGATAGGAAGTCCCGCACTCAATACAACCACCTGCTTCTGAGATTGGGGGACTTGGACAAGATAGTCGCACAACAAGTTGTAGGAAGCTTGTAATTCGAAGGTATAACGAGACGATTTCGGGCAATATCGATGGGACGCAAATCTTGACTTTGTCTTACTTCATTATCGCTTCAATTTTTAGACAATTTTGTTTAGTAAATGGTACGTGGAGGAGGTCTAATTGGTTGAGGCACCTAATCGCATTATATAAGAGACAGACCAACCATCCTTAAAGTCGCCGAGGTAGCATACTAGATCACAGTGCCAATCACACACAAGACATAAAGTTCCCATGTCACACACAAAGAAATAAAGTTCCCATGAAACAATTGGCTGCATCTAAACAGGTTCTTGCACCGCCACCTAATTAATATGGGTAGTCACCATACATTGATTGCTCCGCGATTATATTAGCTGCAATCTACAACCCTTGTTTGCTACATACACTCATGTTACCTTGGGGACTTTAAAAGAATTCAATAGATGAAGGATAACCGTAATCCAATTGAATGACTTTGATGTATCTGGCTGATGTTGATCTTACTGGATGACCTTTATTACATACATACATACCTTAGTATCAAGTAGTTGTTGCTTTCTGCCACATCAACACAGCGTTATAATAATAAAAAATTCAGTAAGTGGTCTGCTGCACCTCTGCATAGCCCATCACCATCTGATGTCTAGGCCAATTATGGCATTCCAGATTACAATCACTAATACTATATACGGAAGAGAGTGGATTCCCATAGATATTTTCCGAGAAATGACAATGACTAGGGTCTCATTTAAGGTCAAAATAATATACTCGGAGGCTTCATTTGTCATATTGCGGATTAGATACTCGTAAGGATCGCTAAGCTCGCTTAGATATTTAACCCACGTATCTCGTATTTCTCGAATGGCTTGTCGGCTTGACCTAATATAGAAAGAGTACGAGTACTTTATACCAAAGGCTGCTTTGTCTCCTTCAAAGAGATATGTTTCTCCCTCTGACGTCCGGTCACCCATCCGAGTCGTTGTCAGTTCCGTTGCTTCGTCAAATAGAATTGTAATCAGCGAGACATGGCAGGCCTTGTACACGTTAATAGTGGTTGATTCACGCTATCGAAAAGATCCTACGCTGCCTCGCTAGATAAGTTGAGAAGGCTTCTTGTCCCTCTTATCTCTTGACCTGTATAATGATGTAAGTGGTGGTTAAATGAATAACGGTTATTTGCGGGCGGTGTGGCAGGGCGATCACGGCGCTCTAGTTGTGGTAGTAACTTGTACAAATCCAATTCTGTTTAAACCTTCATTGACGATGCTGCTTCATCACAACAAGCGGGCTGAAATTTCACGTATTTAATTCTCGACAGCCTTTTTGATCCTTTCAAAGACAGCAAACTGTCAAAGGCGTTCAAAGTCCCACTAATTCCTAAGCATCACATCACAATACACAACAAGGATGGCAAAATACGCGTGCACCTAAACCTGCGGCTATGAGCCCCTTCGATTAATCTATTCAACAAGGCAAACAGCACCCACCGTTTGCCTGTTTCAACAATCATCTCGACAAGGTGCAACTTGATTTGTCGCCTTGTAAACACTGTGGGGGAGAAAGGGGGGGCGGGCGCGGAGAAGCACGCATACGGAAAAGTCTCCGCAGCTGGTATGCCATAACGACGGCTATTGTGCCGTGATTCTCTCTATTTCAGGCTCAAATTCATCATCAATCTACTTGTACAGAGTACATACAGTGCTAACATGAAGGTCAGGGTTTGAGAAGAGATTGGCTTCCCTACTTTACTTGCACTCGCACATGTGTACTCCGTGTGTATTTGTGTATACGCAAAAGCGATCGATCAATTGAAACCAGTCTTTGACTCACATCCAATGAGAGAAAGCGATATATACATGTGTGTGTGTGTGTGTGTGTGTGTGTGTGGTATGACGGAATGGAGGGAGAGAGGGATATATCTTTCGTTTTTATAAGGTAGAGTTGTCCCAGCCTTCTAATGGGTATCATATGAATTGTTTAGACAACTCAGCCTGAAATCTGAGCAACAAAATCTTGTTCGCAGTTTTTTTTTTTCTTTTTCTCTTCGTCTCAAATGTCTAGCTTACTCATAGCTCAGGCCATTATTGTCCTGATAGGCATCCTCCTCTATCAATTATTCTTTCGCAGAAAAGCCGACTCTCTTCTCCCTTTACCTCCTGGACCAAAGCCTCTACCTATCGTTGGCAACATTAGAGATTTCCCGCCCCCAGGCGTACCAGAATACCAGCACTGGCTTCCGTTCAAAGATAAATATGGCCCCATTAGTTCGGTTACGGTACTGGGCCAGACCATGCTCATCGTTCAGGAGAAAGAAGCCATCACCGAATTGTTGGAAAAAACTTCATTAAAGACTTCTGCACGACCTCAGTTTTCCTTTGCTAAAATGTGTGGCTTTGAGTCATATATATCTTCCATGCAGTATAGCGAAAGGCACCGTCGATATCGCAAAATCATTCATCAGCAACTGGGGACCAAGTCTCTCGTATCTAGGTTTCACAACATTCAAGGCATCGAGTCGAAGCGGTTTCTTGTAAAAATTTTGAAGTATCCCCAAAGATTAGAAGAGCACATCAAGGCGTACGTTGTAGCGCATTTAAAATCTTCAAAAACATTGTGCCGTACAAACCTAACAAGCCAAATTCCTTCGCTTACGTTTTTATTGATCTAGAGAGACCACTGCTATTATACTGAAAATCATCTACGACTACAATATAGAGCCATTCAGTTTGGATCCTCTCGTTAAACTCATTGAGGATGTCATGCATTATGTATCGCTTGCTTACATTCCTCTTTGTTGGGCCATCGACGTTTTCCCTGTTCTGAAGTATCTGCCGGATTGGTTTCCTGGCACGGGTTTCAAGAAGACTGCTCGTAAATGGAGATCCGAAACTTATGCCTCCATCAATACTCCCTATGACTACGTGAAAAAGCAAATGAGCAAGGGCATTAATCAGCCGTCATACGTCTCTGGCCTCATCCAGACGTTTGGCAAAGGAGATAGACATGAACTAGATGAAGATGCCGAGGAAGCAATCAAGTGGACTGCTGGCGCCATGTACGCCGCTGCTTCGGACACCACAGCCTCAGCCTTAATGGCGTTCGTATTAGCCATGATCCGGAACCCCCATGTCCAGCAAAAAGCTCAAGAGGAAATTGATCGAGTAGTTGGCCCTGAGCGACTCCCAGGATACGAAGACCAAGAGAAACTACCTTATGTTGATGCCTTGGCCAAAGAGACCCTTCGCTGGTTCCCCGTCGCTCCCATGGCAGTAACGCACCAAACTGACCAGGAGATATTCTTCCGTGGCTATCGCATTCCGAAGGGTTCATATGTTCTTCCATCAATCTGGTGGGTTTTGAACGATCCCAAGACATACAAAGACCCTTCAGCCTTTACTCCTGAGCGTTTCTTAGAGCCTCGCAACGAACCCCATCCCACAGAAGTATTCGGTTACGGTCGGAGGGTATGTCCTGGCCGACTCCTCGCGTATGACAACCTCTATCTCGTCATTTTAAGGACTCTAGCAGCATTCACGATTAGCAGAGCGGTGGATGAAAAGGGGAAACCGATTGATGTGCAAGTCACCCACACGGCAGGCATTGTTGACCATCCTGCAAAATTTCCCTACAATATTGTTCCGAGGAACGACAAATATGCCGATATGATTCAGAGGTTGGAATTAGAACATCCATGGGAAAAGAGTGGTGCAGAGTCTTTGGAGGGAGATATTATCGAAAGATACGTGGAGGAATGTAAACGCGAGGCGAAATTTGTGCCGGAAATTTGAGGCGTAACTTGTTTTTATCAATGACATCGTATCTATCAAAGTTTGTCTTTGGGGGGAAAAAATGAAAGGAATTGAATAGGATATGGAGCTTTTATGATTCTTGTGAGAAATTTCTTCAAATAGTAATTGAGTAGAATGTGTGTCTTTTAATGTTATCTTGGAATAACTTTTCTTCTTTAGAATATGTTTCCATGGAATTCCATGTTATTATGGAATGGAGGTCGTCAACACACTGAGACGTAAAAGGAGCTTCTCTACTACTAAAGGCACTTTTTTGTCAGAATCAAACATTTATTCTCTCTATTCTTCTGAATAAACCATTTGCTATCTCTATTCTTCTGATTAAACCATTAATCACTATTCTGCTCATTGAACCATTTGTTATGTCTATAATTCGGATTAACCCATTATTCTCTCCATTCTTCAGATTAAAACCATTAATCATCTTCATTTCTTTATCGAGATGAACCGTTCGTCATCTTCATGTTCCAAAGCAAACTATAAATCATATATTTGATTAAATATTATGTGAGCGCTTCGGCGTAAATTTATATGGGAACTTGGCTTTTGATAGGAAGCCGTTCTCGAGGGAAGCCTTCGTTGACGACATAAGTTCAACTAACTATGTTTATCTTTTAAACCTCTGTGGCGAGATTTGAGATAAAAAATTTGCCCTGGTTGGGCTCGTAGCTGTACCAATTCATGCCGTTTACGAATTCAGGCCGCTTCTCGTGTTGCTGCTGCTCGGTATGCATCATGTGCTCATTAGGAAAATCAATAATCTATTGCATCGCCTCTTGGTTAATGAAGAACTGTTGCTCGTAGCTAGCTCCATACTTACCTCGTCAAAGATGGTCTCTGATATGTTATGTTGCGTAGGATCAGGTTTGATCGTCAATAAAGCTGGTGCAATCGCGAATGCGTTGCCTTTATGCATAGCCGCTTTGCATTCACCGTGCATAGGTAGTATAAAGCCTTCTGGTAAAAGCACACCTGCTTCGCTAGAATTCAGTCCCAAGGCCATGGCATTCTGAACCAGAGACATTGGATCACCAAGATGTCTCGTCTCGAGCAGTTTTTGTAGCACGTTGCTCGACTGAGGCTCCCATGTTAGACGAGTTTGATCCTCCTCAGGTGGCATTGATTGCGGCCAAACATCAATCAGGCCAGACTGTTTGAGTAAGTTACTAATCCTTCTTGAATACGACCACAAGCTTTGGAAGTTTTCCTGATGCCGGTAGTGGTCTGTAACATGGTCAATATATAATTTGAGTGTTGGCCTAGTCTCAGTATCAGGGGCCACCTCAAAAACTTGTTCGCAGTCTTCAAAGCCGCACGCAAACACAATCTGAGGACATAATTGGATAATGCAGGCGTCTACAAGTTTGAGACGTAATGCAGCGTGATTGCTTTTTATATGTGCCCTGTAAGCTGGCTGAAAGTCAAAAATCATGTGGCAGCCTTCTTGAGTGCAAAGCCACAGAGAATTGGTGTGATGTATTGTCTCAATATGGCGCTTCAAATCATTTCTCCGTGTGCATCTGGAGTATATACCCTGCTCGAAGCAGAAAGTGCAGGGAAACAAATCCCTATGTCCCACTGTCAAAGTTGGGGCCGACTGGCTAATATCAACAGAGATCCCTGATGCTGGAGATGTGTTGACAGGTGTGCAAAGAGCATTTGTACAGACAGCTTGAGATACTGTGTCCGCCGCTAAGAATAAAAAAAATTGTGTCAGTTTCCATTTAAATGTCATTAACAAGAGCAAAGGTGTGCATACCATAGCTGGATTTAACTGGTGTTGATGGCAGTGATATCAATAGCGATCTAGAACAATCCTCTTCTCGAAAGAGTCTCTTAATATCTTCCTTGGAATATTTGTTCAAGAGGTATCGGACTAGTTCACGATCTCCTTGGTTTTCTTCCGAAAGGGAACACTCAGGTGCAGCGTCTTCATGTTCTAACTTTGCATTCTGGTGCATCGCTTTGACTGGTTCAGCTCGCAACGAAAAGACAAGTTGAATGAGGTTGTAGATACTAAGTGGAAAACCCTTTTCAGAGATACTGAGTAGAGATGTTCAAAAGCGAGCGAGGAATATAGGAGACAGGAATATGAGACAGGAATATGAGACAGGAATGAGAGTGGACTGTCGAGAGAGAAATATGAACAGAGGAATAAGGACAAAGTAATATGAACAGAGAAATATGGACAGAGTAATATTGAGAGGGAACGTCAAGACAGAAATATCGAGAGGGAATGTCCAGACAGATATAGAGAGAGATATGGAGAGAGGAAAAAAAGAGAAAGAAAATCGAGACATGAATAAGGAGAGAGGAACATGAAGAGATGAATATTGGGAAAGAGAAAGATGAATATGGGGAAAGAGAAAGATGATATCGAGAGGGGATTAGCGAGAGAGGAATATAAGAAGGGGAATATCAAGCAAGAACTAGAAAACAGAAAAGGCAGGAAGGACTGCGACGTGAATAGAGAGCTGCGTCCGGTACGTAGTGTGCCGGATTTTCGCCTGCTCACGTGTAGACCCTATGGTCAAGAGGTCTAGTGAATCATGTAGAGCACTATTGATCAAGATCTTTAATACCAGTAGATAGAGAGAGATGTTATTTTAATTCTAACATCTGTGTTACTATATTAACTTCTACAAGTGTAGTCCTTAGGAATATACCACTTAATGTTGATGCAATTCGTAAGTTTTGCTTGGCTGCGTCGATGGTATCCAAGGAACTTGGCCTCGTCTAATCACACAAAACAATTTGGATAATTGTCGTAAATACTAAAACTAATACATGTATACTGCTGATCTAGTAATGTTGATGCCTGATGAATATGACTCCCAAGAGGCATCCAATGTAGATTCCCGAATAGTCATCGGTATGCACGGAGCATTGCATGTATTTCATACGCCAGTTGAATGGGACAGAGTAAGCTGACAAGGATGAAAACGTGCATTTACTTACCACTCCACTTCAGTTACTTGAATCCACCACGGCAAACGTGTTGTGTCCACCGGTCCACCTTTGATCTGCACCCCGCGATGGAGCCAGATCCAACAGCCTCGGGGTGGTGGAGACGAGAGACGATTGCTATAACTAATTAGGTAGTGCGTGCAAAAATACGGTAAAGCAGTGTCATCTTCCATGTTAGTTTACTCTAGAGAGGACCAGGGGGGAAAGAATGCCATTTGCTAATTTATTCTG
Organism: Trichoderma oligosporum; assembly: GCA_015266385.1. NCBI lineage: Eukaryota > Fungi > Ascomycota > Sordariomycetes > Hypocreales > Hypocreaceae > Trichoderma > Trichoderma oligosporum. The sequence continues at coordinate 46,969 of JACBYL010000084.1, read as the reverse complement.
CTTCATTCAGTGCTGGCTTGATAGAACTTCAATACGAGCTTCATTCAGTGCGCTAACCGAACCGCGATATTCTACGAAATACCATCTACGAGACACTGCAGCCGTCTTCAGACAACGTATACGAAATATTTGCGAATCCAGAGTCTAATGCTCCTCGGCTGCGGAAATCTGCAAGAGCCAAGAATATGATATGCTTCGATCGAATGGTGTGACCTCTGGTGCAGTGGCGGATATCTACAGCAGACGTTGTGTTTACTCTCGGCTTTGAGGCCTGTCAATACGTTGGGCTCCGTAACTTTCTTGAGGGTGCTCGACGTGGATTTCATGACTTTACATCTGCCAGTGGTAACGGCAGTAGTATTCGATTAGAGAAGGGTGCAGGAATAATGCTATTCACCAACTCTCCGAGCCTCTTTTGAATCCGTCGTTTCATTTTCATCATACTCGTCATTAGAGTCGTAGATGGAGAAATCGTCATTTGCATGCAGCTGAAGCGGCAGCACGCAGACTAGCGCCATGTCTGCTTGATTCACCATGGCTAACACCACGGCCCACGACATCTATCTCACCGTCATCAGACTCAGGCTCCCCGTTGTCGTCAGCTGACGTTAAGGGGACGTGCAGATATCAATTCATGTATCCGACGACACAGCTCTAGTCAATGCTTTAGACTACCGGGCTACCGAGTCTCAATTTTTAAATACGTATGCCGCAGTTGTTCACTCTACTGAATTGGCTTCTAGGACCATAGTATATCACATTGGAGTTGGCTTCGTGCTTCACTGGTACACGTGCATAATATTAGTGAATTCCTGAGTGCTTCTGATGTTGATCTATAATATCCTATGAACCTACTTATAGTTATATAAATATCAAATATCTATTTAATTATATCGTTAGACAGAGCTGATTCTTCTGTAACATATTAAGCATCTAAAAAATATATGTTACTAATCGCAAGGATAATTAATCTTGCACAAAAAAAGCATCTCAAACGCTCTCTGCCGGTTCCATTACCAAAGTCGTATAATCCGCTTTAGTACGCTTAAAAGCCAACTTATCTTTCCTACCAAACAATCCAAGACTGAGAGGAAGTGGTAATACTCCTATTGCCAGACCCGCCTGTAGTATCAGAAACGTTTCCATGTTCCCTGGCGGGTTAGCATGATTTCCATCCTTCATCGCATCGCCAATAAGGATAAAGCAGCCACCCAGTACCTGACCTCCAGCCCAGCAGATGGTGCTAGTAATTTCAGGGCCAACTGGGTACGTAATCTCGCTCAGTAGCTCTAAAACAATCGGAACGATTGATAGAGATGCAGCGCCAAGGACACAAAGTAGAGCATATAGTCCACCAGCATTACCCAAGGGAGCTACCCATATAAACGCCACATAGCAGGCACCAATAACCGAAACACCAATCTTGATCGTGATCAAGTATTTCTTTGTTCGGTCCATAATTGGAGATACTACAGCAGATGCAACTAGTCCCGAAACTATGAGCAGGCCACCACCAATACCGCTAGCAGTATCGGAGAGGCCATAAGGGTTCATAATCTGATTAATAAGACTGGAAATTGCGAGGAATAAAGCGACTAGGATCGAAAAAGCAATGATGATGAGATAAAACTCTACTGAAGTGGCTAGGATTCGTAAAGAAGCCCTCAGCGATATTGGTGCTATTGAAGTAGCGCTTGATGGTGGTGTAGGCGGAGCATTTGGTATAAAGAGGCCAGGAATAGCAATGGCAGATGACTTTTTTTTTTTTTTTTTCATAAAATCAGATCCCATTAATATTGTCTACTAAAGTATTGAGGATATGACTCACAATGATGGAAACATAAAGGACCATTGACTCAATATCAGCAGCAGTGTTGACCCAAAATGGTACGACTACCTGTCCTATTGCGGCACCGAGAGGATTTGCCAAAGTAATAATGGATGTAGCCACCACGCGAGTTGGAGGACTGAACCAAACTTCAGCAAATCTCGTTGGGGCGCTGAGGACAAGCGACTGCGTGGCACCTAACAGTCCCTGGCCAACGCAGACGAGAATAACACCACCATCTTGAGGTATAAGAGCGCTTGAGCCCACGTATCGAGCCCAGTTTCCTAGTAATAGAAGAACACTGGCTATGAAAAAGGATAGACGTAGGCTGTAATTTAATACTTTCATTGTGATGGGTGTCATGGCGAAGTTGGCAAAGACGTAGATGCTGCTGAACCAATTGATCATCGAGGTATCGACTCCATAGAAAGTTGCTGCGTCCGATGCAACTGGAGCATAGGTAAGCCACTGGAGATCAGAACCATTGTCAGCAACTGAATCCACAAGTGCATATATCATAACTTTGATTCTAGTGTAAACTAGGTTGTAGAGATGACATGGTATGAATATCCACACAACGCCCATGAATTCCTCCTCCTTTTTGAGACACAGTGTAAAAAAAGGTGGACTCACATCCCAGCTGACTATGAAATTGACAAGTGTTAACGCCAATAATCCGAGCCATCTTCGTTTATAGAGTTTGTATATTTCTCGGGAAGGTTGCGGAATCGGCAAAGTTTTAGGGTCTCCAAGCCTGTTAGTATTGTCTGCCTCTTTAGAGAAAATCGATAGGGTGAGTCGTACCATCTGGATCCGTCCAGACGCTATCGGACGTCATGACCTGTATTTCTGCCATCTTCCACGTCACTGTTCTATAACTCTGAGACAGACGTGATGTGTAGGTCGAATTGGTGCATCTATGTGAGATAGAGCGAGGGAGAATCCAGAGAGCAGTACTTCTAACATAACTGCGCCGCACATATAAGTACATTTTGAAAGGACTCGATATGTATGCAAAGCAAACAAGCGTTTGTTCATAAATGTTGCCCATTCGCTACCATTACGGTCGAAGAACTTGCGCACACCCTGTCTAAGTCTGACACTGTGGCTTGGTTATTTTTAGTGCAATTTATCTTCATCGTTTTCCACGAACCCTAGGGAATTCAAACCCAATACGCGTTACATTAAAACAAGCATTATGATCACCGACTAGTTCAGGCGGTAGTTGTATGTATGGACGGCATGAATGTGCCGTCGGGTACCGCGGGCGCCGTCTGACACCGCGGAGATCTAAGATCTGAAGTTGCATTGCGAGGGAGAGGAGAGATGATTATTTCCGATCAGGCTTACGAATAGTCCGCGGCATGCTTCTTCCATGAATCCTTCTGTATTGATCTAAAATTAGTAGTGACTGTATTTTCAAACCACCGACTCTGTGGATTTGAAAGGCTAGAGGGCGATGGTGTTTAGCAATCGTTGTAGACTTATTTTTAGATATAATAGTTGACTGTAAATCGCCGGAAATTGATATCATAAATTACGAAAACGAGGGGATATATATGCTTCTGGGTAGCAATATATTTTGCGGCTTTGGCCCTCAGGAGGCTCGAAGTATTGGCGTACCAGAGGCATGCCCAACCTTATCGATTTCCACCAGGTAGTCCAAATACAGAGTACATTCTCTGCGCTCCTGTGTGTGAAAACAGTTTCACTTATAATGATCTATCTTCTTAGGTGTTGTAGCGAAATGAGGCAGGTCATCTTGTTTGTAGATCTCCTTCCTATATGACTTCTTATAGCCCCCAGGCATAAGACAAGTTGCAAATCTGCAAGGCTTCGATTTCGATGTGGTGGGTTGCTTGACAAGATATTCTGAAACAGCGACGAGGTGTTTGTTTGATAGTCAGCAGCCTATTAGCATTAAAAGCTGTTAGCTCCCGCTCCTGAAATCCTAGAAGAGCCCTGCATTTGTCAAGAATTGTCATCATGTTTCTTACCGCGTCAATCACTCAGCCACAGTAGGAGTCCAAAAGTGACGATGCAGCCTCCACTACAAAGGAGCTCTTAATCATCGTCTTTTAGGATTCCCACTGTGAATTTTAAAGAGAATTAGTTGCAAATCGATCGATATGGGCCATTATCAACACGGCACAACTGTGTTGTCTTTAAAAGCCATTAGGAACTCAAAAGTTAAGGGCAAAGAGTGGCACTCAAGTTCTTTAAGCAAGAACAGAGATGAGAATGAACGAAATTGAATGTACCACAATCCAATGTATAAAACAAATTAATGTAGGTAAAAGAAACGCTTCCTTAAAGTAGAGATTATGTTCTCTTTACTTAATATGCAATCATGAAGTTTGCGAGAGAAAAAAGCGGAACAAAAGATTATCCCTTAACGTGTGTCAGGTACCAGCTATGCAATAAGCATGCATTACAACCAACTACTGGTACCTTAGTATATAATGGATAATAATAAGGGTATATACATCAAGCCTATAAGCTAGCTGGTGAAAGAAGTAACGGCTATCATGATCTTTACAATTACTTACCTACCTAGTAGTAGTAGCTACACCACGCCATCTCGTTTTTACTGGCTTACAGCGTATGTCAAGGCTATTTATTCGCTATTACTATCCAAACTGTTCAGTGGCGCCTCAAGTTGAGATCTCAACTATACTGTCTGTACTACTCTATGCTGAAATGTAAAAACTGTCTGTACTACTCTGTGCTGAAATGTAGAAACTGGCTGGTGTGCAGGGTATGTAGGCATCGGGACCTACAACACAACCAGACGACAAAAGTCACGGATCATTCTAATTTTCACCCACCACTTTCAACTATTTATCTCTCAACTGAAATGTATCCAACTCGATTTAGGATTAATTTTATTATAGTTATAGATGATTGAATTTACGATTTCTCTCCTTTGCTATACATTCTCTTTATTGAAACGGTGTCCTAGTTGAAATTTAATTGTTGACAATCACGTGCGCACACACGTGATGCCATACAGCAAGCCAAGCCAAGCTTGACCCATGTTATTCGTTTGTATCTCTGCAGGCGTCGATAGAATAGAATTATGCGTGACAAAAATAGCGAACGCTACAGTTGTTGGTAGAGTTATGGCTTATATCGTCACAACACTTTTATTAAAAAAAAGTATACTCTTAACGCTCTCCTTCACTACATGCGATTGTTGTTCTCATCGCTAGAGATAACATGTTCTCACTAATATGATTTGATTGAATGGCTTATCTACATATATAATCTTTTTCAAAGCCAAGGCGTGTGTGCAGCAACAGCCTCTATATAATCCTATGCAAAAGCAAGGCGTGTGCAGCAACAGCCTCATATTCAATTATTCAACGTAGGATGCTCTGCCAAACTAGCCCAAAAATCCATCTCAAGTTCCCAAGACTGTGAATTTATATGAGGATCCCAATTATCCGCAACATGATAATTTGGTATTTGATGCGCATCAGTAGAACCCAAAGGAGGCTTCAACGCAGTCAACGAATCAAGCAAGCTCTGAATCGTTCTCGTTGCCTGTGAGAAGAGGGCAAAGTTTGGTTCGCCAGGCTGTATCCATGCGCCAATGGTTATTTCAGCAACAAGCACGCTGAGGGCTTGGATCATTTTGGATCGAGAGAAGTGTTGTGTATCAGAGGTTGTAGAGTTGAGAAGGGCAAGAGAGATGATTCCCGCAGCTGGTAACCCGTATTGAGCGACCTATATATATATATATATATACACACATCGTTTCTCTGGTTAGTTAGAAAGCTATGGAGGTAGGTAGAGTAGGCAAAAGGGTGCTATTTGATCGTTTGCTTGTTTTGTAGATTAACTTTACCTTCCAGATGAGACATGTTCCCGAGTTCGCCATTCGATCTCGCAGGATAATTGATTCTACTACAATCGAAAGCATATCGTCTGCGGTCTTCAGAAGCGCTTCATCGGGTTCGGATATTTTGCGTTGAGATAAAAATCCTAGGAGAAAGTGGGTATGGAGATACTCGAGCCGAGCCCCTGCCAGAAAGTCTCGTGCGAATGGTCCGCGAGGACAATCTTTAAGGCTGGTAGTGAGACGGTAGTGAGGCGGCAAATCTTGCCACTGCTGCTCTATCTTTAATCGAAGTTCACTATTCAACTATTTAGTAATGGAATGGTAATAAAGGGGTAGATTTCCAAATCATATCGGAACTAACTTGATGATTTCAGTCTCGCCGAAAGCCTGGCGCTTGCGAAATAATTGGAGTATCTCTTCTTTGATTGACGCAAAATAAGCAGAGCACAGTGTATCGGAGGTATAGTTTAGAACTTGGTCATCGTTACGCTCTTCATAGTCTCGAACGGACATCATTGGGGAGCACGAAGGGCTGCTACTGCGTCTAGCCATGATATCAGTGTCGCCCCAAACGCCGGCTACCTTTGTGGGAAGCTGAAAGTAACAGAATTCCTTCATGATTCGTGGAGGCCGTCCTAGGAAGATAGCCAGGCTCTTATCGGCCGCATAGATACGTGCGAAGCAAGACCTTCGTAACTCGGCTATAAATAAAGGGATGTTGGATAAGTTTTCATCAACTCTTTCATGGTAACCAAGAGCGAATAGCGAACTAGCAACGTCGCCCATGCGTCGCCAGGAATGGTAGCCTGATATTTCAATTTTTCATATCAGTGCATGTCGAATTTGATAACGTTTAGTTATGGAAACAATTGGGGCTTACTCTGATCTCCGTCAACTTGTGAATGGACTATAAGGTTCTCGTACTGTAACACGAGTTGTAAATCATTTAGACAGTCCAAAGCGAGACATGTCTCTAAACAACAGTCTCCAATGTACGTCAAAGCTTTGATGAGGCCACGACGACCCTCATCGCTGTTATACAGCGGAGAAAACGAAGATGTATCTACAGCAGCTCGGCTTGCGGCTGCGAGGAATATCCCAAGACTTTCCCATCGTAGATTCCTCCCAAACATCTGCGAGAGATACTCGGATACAGTAGAGTGCCTATGAATCTTGAGCGACTTGTGTGTATTTTCTAACAAGACTTTCGCCCTCTGAGGGATTCCGATATGAGGATCGTGTGTATCTTCTCCAGCAGGTGTTGATAGCTCTCTCCAGTTAACGGCAGCCTCGGCAGACCTCGCAACAAAAGGCTCGGCTAGAGCGAGGTTTACGCCTTTTTTGAGCCAGAATCGAATCAATGATGCCAGGCCAGAGACTTGCAACTGATCCAAAAGGCTCAATGCATGATTTGCTCTATCAAAAGTTGATTGGTCGATGAATGTATCAGCTGGAGAGCTGGGTGTTGATGTCTCCACAGTTTCCCCATGCTGAGATATGGCTACACCGCCAGAAGGAGCACGTGAAGACACTTGATTAAAGATGGCTGAGTGGCTTGGTACTCCAAGAAAGCCTGGGTTGGGATATCGTCGGGGGGCCAGAGACGAAGTGCCCAATACCTCTGAGATTGGAGAAGGATCCAGGGGCGGAGTGGTCAGAGAATCCACATGGACTGAGTGCCGGGCACTTTTTGATGACGCGAAAGAGAGACAATAGGTTAGCGACCAACAACAAAAGATGAAACAGACGCTTATATTGTTGCTCACCTTCTGTCTCGGATACGATTACTGGGGCTTTTTCTCCGAAATGGCCGGGCTCGATAGACGCAGAGATTCATCTGGTTACGATTGAGGCATCGGGCACAAGTGGGCCTCGCATGGTCGCAGGCCAACTTGGATCGTCGACAGGGTTCACAAGCAGCGTGTCGAACGCTCATTTTGATTCGTACATGGTGCGAGAAAGGAAGTCTGGGGAAAATTGGTTTTCATCTGTAGAGCCTACTTAGACAATTTTCATTTCACTCCGAATCTGATGAGGTATGGAGTAATTCTGCCAGTTACTCTGACGGACCGGAACTCCGATTTCTCCGATTTGCTCCCCACTACATGCCGATATGTTTTGCTTTGCTGCTACTACTACTACTACTACTACTACTACTACTACTACTACTAGTAGTAGTAGTTCGTAACTTGCCTCTAATACTCTATAGTGGGATTGCTTCACTTCTTTCATCGTTGTTTGCCTTTTATTGCCTTATTTCCGAGCATTACTCGCATACATACAACGGCGACTAGTCTCAAAACCAGCCGCTTTAGCGTTGGGGAGATTGGACGCAAACATCAATGAGAAAATAAAGTCATTGTCTATTCATGGTCATTGTTGAGGTATGATTTGCTGTTGGTAAGCTGGCGTTGGTTCTGCCTCCTCTATGAATCTTATTGTCAAAACACACGTACCTAACAAAAGCAAAGTTATAGTAGAATTGGATATTCTATTTTAATGCATCATTTGCCCCCCTCCCCCCCTTTGAATATCACAATCTTTGTATGATCATCATCGAAACTGAAATCTTTTAAGACAGCATCTAACAACAACATGGGTAGTTTATCTCAAGAATTCAAAAAATGTACATCAGCACAAATCGATCTCTTTCCTAAGAGAAAACCCATTGGCCCTGCTCAGCGAGGAGTAGCAGCACCATGCAGCAGTGAACAATTCAAAACCAGGAGCAGCAATTATAAGCCGCTGGCGAGACGATGGCACCGTAAGATTTAACTAGAAAAGCAAAGATTTTATATGTATTCTTCCAAGCTAATCCTCTTTCTTTGTCTTTCAGCCTACATGAGCACCGAGTCGGCAAGTCGGACGGCATCATCTCTCAAAGCAAGTATCAAACATCTTCAAAACCCAAATGTCATTTCATTGGGAGGCGGCATCCCTCTGAGTGATTTCATTCCCATTGATGAAGTTATTGTGAGACCGCCGTCTCTTGAAAGTCTTAGGGGCACAGGAAAGATTTGTCCAACTTCAAAGACAGCTCTCCATGCTACCAAGCGCGACATTGCCGATGGCACTAGTGTGTACGATCTCTCTGTGGCCTTGAATTATGGCCAGGGATACGGGTCAGTTCAATGTATGCGCTGGATCACAGAGCACACGGAAATGGTTCATGATCCTCCGTACGCGGACTGGCAATGCTCAATGACAATTGGCAACACCTCGGCGCTTGATATGTGCTTGAGAATGCTGACGGAACCCGGAGACTGTGTCTTGTCTGATAAATATACATTCTCAACTGCCATTGAGGCCGCAAAGCCAATGGGCATCAGCTTTGTCGGCATTGAGATGGACCGCGAGGGCATGATGCCGGAAAGTCTTAACGAGATGCTTAGGAAGTGGGATCCTGCAGCACATGGAAATGCCCGCAAGCCTTCCATACTATACGCCATTCCTACAGGCCAAAATCCTACCGGCACAACTCAAAGCCTTCAGCGCCGCAAGGAAATCTATCGAGTAGCTCAGCAACACAACTTGATCATTTTGGAAGACGACCCGTACTACTTCCTCCAAATGGATACATACACTTCAATCAATGAAGACGGTCCCATCGCTCCTGAGATTCAATCATCAACCGAATTTTTCAAAAAACTCATACCGTCCTATCTCAGCCTGGACATTGATGGAAGAGTCATTCGCATGGATTCCTTCAGCAAAGTGATCAGTCCTGGAGCTCGTCTTGGCTGGATCACAGCCCCCCAGCAGCTCATCGAGCGGTACAAACATCACACTGACGTTTCCACCCAAAGTCCCGCCGGCCTAAGCCAGTTGGCCATATTCAAACTTCTAGACGAGCATTGGGGACACGCAGGTTATGCAGAGTGGCTGATGCATCTTCGCAGAGAGTATAGCAAGAGGAGGGATTTCTTTGTATCTGCCTGCGAGCGTTACTTGCCACAGACGATTGTCAGTTGGGAGGCTACCGAAGCAGGCATGTTTGTAAGTGATACACATACCCACATAGGGGGAAAAGGAGGCATTTAATTTTACTTTTATTCCCCGTTTAATGAACTAACTGTTCATATTACAGCAATGGCTCAAGGTAGACTGGAAGCAACACCCTAATGCAAAAAGCAAATCAGTTGCTCTTCTCGAAGAGGAAATCTGGCTGGAAAGTATCTCCACCGGTGCGTTGGTTGGTCGTGGAAGTTGGTTCCGTGCGTCGACGGATTCGGACACGGCATATGATGAAGTGTTTTACAGGACAACTTTTGCTGCTGCACCGTTGGGCAAGATTGAAGAGGCCGTGAAGAGGTTTGGTGAAACTATACGCAAGATTTTCGAAATCAAAGAGAAGGAAGATTTAGACTAGTATGGGCAACAACGTCGCTTCTGGAGGTTTCAGAGACAGTATACATGTATTATCTTTTCATACTCTATATTATCCTCTACTTGATCTTTGCTTATGTTTAGTGTACAATATGGTTCCTATGTATGCAAAGAAAGAAAATTACAATAACACTCTCTCCCATCTAGGTGTATGTTCATCATGCATCTGTCATCTCCTTTGTTCATCATGCACATCTGTCATCTGTACTCCGTACTCCGTACTCCGTATGCAAAAGAAATTATAATAACACTCTCTGCCATTTCAGGTGTTCGTTCATTATGCATCTATCATCTATCATCTATCTCCTTTGTTCATAACGCGCGCTTGGGCCTTTTCCTTTGTCCTCCCCAACCAACGGTGTTCATTCATCATACACACATTTGCGTCATAGCCAATTACATATAAAATCCAATGACTAACACGACAATAGGCATTACAATAGCTAATGATGTTTGTTATATCACGGAGTATGCTGATTAATGCCAATGTCCAACACCGTACGGAGTAAGGAATGCGGAGTATGGGGTACAGCTACAGCTGCAGCAGCGATTCTCCTGAGCTTAGGAGGTTAGGAGGTTAAGGAGGTTGTAAACGCGCTATAATTTAGCGCACTGCACTGGAAATTAGGTGTGGCTGGGGCGCACGGATGAGGATAAGGACCAGGCAGTAGGTCTACTACGCACTTCCCGCACTCGGGCCGCGATATTTTTATGCGAATGGCTTAGACTTGAGACGAGCTAGAGTAAAAGCGAAGAGGATGGAAAGGGGGAATGGCTAAGGGGATGTACTCTGTAAAAATAAATATAAAACGAATTGGGATTCTTGAGTATAAATTTTTATATGTGAGTTGAGTAGAGATGGCAAGCAAAGCAAAGTGCAGCATTAGTTAGTTAGCTGTAGATGGATAAATACAGTGCCGATACAGTGCTAATGCAGTGCTAATGCAGTGCTAATGCAGTGCCAATGCAGTATTGCCACAGTGGCACATGGAGAAATTACAGCGGTTGAGTGGCATGCGAAAGCAAACATCCGTACGCAACTAAAGTGCTTTTAGTACTGTATGGAGATGAGTGTTTCCACCGCATGAGTGGCTATTGCGTGGTCAAGCGATTTTGCAACAAAATAAAGGAAAATACAAAATACAAAATGAAAAAAATAAAGAGAGAAGAGAAAAAAAGAATTGAGCCGTGAATTGAATTGAACACATAAATGCTAGCAAGCGGGCAGTAAAAAAGAGGCACTGCAAAATGAATATACTTGTACGTATAGCTGTTGAATATATTGTATGAGAGAATAACATGAGCAGCTGTTGAATACTTGTATGAAAGAGTAATATGTACAGCTATTGAATATGCCTGTATAAAAGTAATATGCACAGCTGTGAAATATACTTGTATAAAAGAATAATATGCACAGCTGTTGAATAGACTTGTATAACAGTATAAAATGCACAGCTGTTGAATATACTTGTATAAAAGAATAATATGCACAGCTGTGAAATATACTTGTATGAAAGAGCAACATGAACAGCTGTTAAATATACTTGTATGTATAGAACATGAAAAGCTGTTAAATATACTTGTATGTATAGAACATGAACAGCTAGCAATCTGTGACGTGCTTCTTTTGTTCGTCTGTGAATATATCCATTGCCCGCATTTGCGTGTTTAATCCTTCTCATCCTGCGTCTTACCGTAAAAGCGCATACCAAGGGGAACAAACAAACCATTACAATCTCACAGTTGCTGTGTGTGCCAAGTAAGTAGAGTGGAGTGCAAAAAGAATTTGGAATACTTATCACCAACTAGTAAACCAACTACGGAGTACGGAGTAGTAGAATAAGTATTCCAAATTCTTTATTTAATACTTATCATCACCAACTAGATTAAACCAACTACCTAGTAGAATAGGTATTCCAAATTCTTTTTGCACTCCACTCTACTAGGCCTACTGTAGCTACAATGGAAATCTTTCTTGTCAGCATACACACACGCCTCTTTTTTAATTGGAGCCTTCTATATTCAAGTTCAACGGCTTGTGTGGTGGAGAGAAGTGTCATCGAAGTCAAGTGTAAGGCATCACACAAAACGCTTACCAGTTGCAATATCGAAATCACATTCAGGCTAATAATCCTCTCAAATTCATAAATTTAAATCATTAGAAAAAAATTACCTTTCATTAATTAGATATTATAGATGCGAATTTGTCATGCTGTAAAATCGCCCTTTACTTGAGTACTTTTTAAAAAGTATAGAGTTATACGAATCTCCATCGTCCGTTTGTATTACAAGAGGGCTTCATGATGTGTGTTTAAATCTCTCTGCCGTTGTTCAAAATGCAATCAACCAGCGTATTATTAATATCTTCCACTACAGAGGAAATATCACAATATGTAGGTTAAATAAGTCTGTCCTATGCGCCATTCGTCTTGTTCCTCTTCGTCATCGTCGCAGCTATCTGCAATATAGATGCTGGAACATCTCCAGTCTCCATAAAAACTTCAATCAAGGTCAGACCTTTACCCTGTTGCACACTCTTACGTTGCAAAACACTGCGAAGCTGTCCCCAGTTTTTAGCTTGTTCGGCTACCACAGGGTACTCGGGGTCATCCTTTGGCGCTCCAAAGAAACTCGGGGCCTCTGTGTTTCTCCAAAGCTGGATATCGTTGTAGTGTTCGTTAAAGCCGTTGAGGATTCGCTCGACTGTATAGCCATTGTTGTTGATGACAAAGATTGTCACATCAAGCCTGCTCCTGATGATATCGCTGACGCCCTGAGCCGTCATTTGGAAACTTCCGTCCCCTATGAACAGGATTGCTCGGCCTGATGAAAGTGCGCCGTCTTTCGTACCTTCTTCACGCTGTGCTCTTTGCGCCAGTGCAGCTCCTTGTAATGCCGGAAGCGTAAAGCCTATAGATAGCCACATGACTGAGTTGATGACGACGGCATTTTCAGGGAGAGCCATCATACCGGCGCCAGCTAGGGCTGTTCCGGTTTCTGCTAGAATGAGATCGCCAGGTTGGAGGAATTCAGACATGCGTAGCCAAAAGGGATTCTGCTCAAGGGCTGCGTCATCGGCAGAGGGTTTGAGATTTTTCAATAAAGACGGTGGAAGGGAGGAGCTTGGAGTGAATGGCTGAAGAGCTGGCAGCTTTGACGTGCTGACTCGCTTTACCAACTTGGGAATAAATGACTCCATGGAGACTGCGTGGCCGCTTTGCTTGTCATCTTGACCAATTTTTATAGAGTGCCTGTTCAGGGCCACCGTAATTTTTGGGTTGGGTAGAGCCGTAAACCCAAAGGTATTGATATCCGAGTGCAAGGGTCCGAAATTGAGGATCAGATCCGCATCGTCAATTTGTGCTTTAGTAGTTGGATCTCCAGCGAGTCCATAGTAGACGCCCTGAAAGTTGGGCAGATTTTCGTTGATGATGCCCTTTCCAAAGTATGTGCAGAGAACAGGGAAGCCAGTCAGTCGAGCAAACTCATTCAGTTCTTCGGTAACACGGAAGCGAGCGGTTAATCCATCCATCAGTATGATTGGTTTTTTAGCGTTTTGTATCTTGGTGAATAGCGTGTCCACCATCTGGTCCTCGTAGGCTTCGTCATATCCAGGGACTGAAAGATCAAGAGGCTTTGTAGGAAACGGCAACTTGGCACTGACCAAGTTTGTGGGCAGTTCAATGTATACCGGTTGACTGTTCAAGATGCAAGCTCTCAGAGTTGCATCGATCAAAGCCGGAGCCGTCTCGACATCTGTAATGTTGGCTTGAGCCACATGCACCCGTTTATTCATTTCTGCAAAGACCCTGAAGTCACCGTCACCCAAACAATGATGTAGGCACGCGCGAGCATTCTGGGCTGCTATAGGAGGAGTTCCAACAATGTTGACTACTGGAGACTTTTCAGAGAATGCACCCGCGACGGCATTGATTGCGGACAGTTCGCCGACACCAAACGCGGTGACAACGGCAGAGATGCCCTTGATTCTAGCATAGCCATCAGCGGCGTAGGCGGCGTTGAGCTCGTTTGCATTGCCAGCCCATTGAAGGCCCAAGGGTTTGATATAGTCCAGAATAGTGAGATTGAAATCTCCAGGAACTCCATGGACAGCCCTAAGGCCAAGCTGCATCATCCGCCTGAAGATGTATTCCGCCATATCGATCTGGTTCTCAGTTGTTGAGTTTACCATGGTGTAATTATGAGAGAAAGCTTGACAGTTATTAGAAAACCAAAATAAGGACCTGATCAGATAGATGCCAGGTTATAAGTAGTAGCTTAGAGCTCCAGAAGATGAAGAAAGAGAATTCTATCTTTTTTATAAAGCTCCTTTTAGCCAGAGTCGGATATTCGGGTCAGCAAGCCCCCTAAACAACACTAGACCGTCACATTTGTTGGCCCTCGAAGCTTAAAAGTATGAAGCTAGTGCTGATTTTCTGACACGGACAGATCGATATGCTGATTTTAAAAGGCGACAACATGCAACCCCCCCCCCCCCCTATCTTTCGGATGAAGATTCGGACGAAAGATTCGGAACAAGATTTCGGGCAGAGATAAGCCATGGTAAAAAGTGGCTATTACGACGACAACGACGACGACGACAACAACAACAACAACGACAACAACGACAACAACGACAACAACAACAACATCAGCTGATGTAAGGGGGGGCCTACGTCAACTTTGAGTCGTCGTCGAAAGTATAGTAACTCTAATCATCTTTCTATATAGGTAGAATCAAACATTATAGTTAATTCAATAGGACGAAATGCGACATGTCACATATAGCAGTCTACGTACTCGTACTATTGCTTTGGCAAGTATTTGTATTAATGAGACCACCAACAAAGGTCTGGATGGCCATCAGCATAAACGATTTCCACTTTTATGTCCACTTTTTTTCCTTTTTCCTAGTATCTCTCTCTCTATTTAAAGCTATCAGCAAGGCAAGGGTAATGTAAATCGAGTTAGAAGGAAATTACCATGAGACCTTGCTCGAAAGTCAAGAAGTTGCAGTCCTGACCCATTACGAGACGGACGACCCATCATTAACCTCATCAGCACCCATCTACGAGTATATCAACTTCATCAACCATATCCAATCATCGGCACCCATCAGCACCCATCAGTTTCCTCAAGGGCAATGATCAACAAAAGGTCATTTACATATGACTAATCTGTCAGCTTTGCTTCTACACCACAAAGTTTCCCTTAGCTCTGACACAAACTCCGACATGCGGGCAAACCATCCATCTTAGCTTGAAATCCATAGGCTTCGAAATAGTCGATACAACCCCGTGATATTATTTATCCCTGTTAGAATGACTTTTTCACTTCATTCCTTAGTTTCTTGTTGTCTATTTTTTTTTTTTTTTTTAACTATTATCTTTTTTTTTTTTTTTTTTCAACAATGCAAATTCATCGCGAATGGCCAAACCGCGATTTTGATGCATCGCTATATGTCTTCTCGTCAGGGGCTAGCTTCGCCGCATAGGCTGGGTCCGCATAGGCTGGGTCTGCATAGTCTGGGCCCGCAAACGATTCAAGGAGAGAATTCATATCGGAGAAAAACGAATGTTCTTATAGCATCCCAGTCAATGAAAATCGCCTTTTTGCCAAACACACTATAGGCGACCTCCCTCTCGGCGGCTATGTTAAAGTGCTAGCAGTCCATGAATATCCATACATATTATGCAGCCCCCACGAAGGTGCATGAGGAACTTACGATTGAGTAATCGAGCACACCATGTCTTTGACAGACTTCAAGAGCCATGGGAGCGTGGATTTCGGTATAGTATTGTCGGAATTCTTCATCGCTTATCCCCTCCCTTCTTGGTGGCTAAGAATGTGGCCTTGATGACCTTTCGAAATGTGCCAGCCATGGATATCTGCAGTAGTGTTTCGTGAAGATAAAAGTCTTGTGAATTGAATCAAATCGACTGAGACTATCTTGTTGTCTATCTTCCAACTCCTATTTATGTATAAATCCATTTGCTGGTGATAGATCCCAATCCACCCATTTCTTATGCTATATAGACCTCACGACACGAGAACTAACTCTAAATGTCTAGGTTACTAAGATGCTGTCTCAAAAACTCTACGACTCAGCATTATATACTATTACTATTGTCATCTCCATTTCAGTAATAACTTCATTCAATCCCCCACGTTGGAGAGGCATGGAGAATCTTTGACAAATATGGAGTACTTGGCTCTCGATTCTGCGGATCTCGCTAGCCTCCAAATAGCTAGAGTGCCGAATCTGTGATAAAAAGAACGAGAGAGCTAATTAATACTCCGTATTGGGAGGCAAGTTCGGAGAGCTACGGAATAGAATGAATTCATAGGTTGCTCCGTAATACTGCTTATTTCTTCTAAGTATGTTTATATACCTATGCTCCATATTTGGTAGGCTATCCGTTTCAAGCGGACTTTAGAATCAAGTTGAAATTTCTTTACGGCGCCATGGTCATCACGCGTTCTTAACCCTTTTACATAATAATACCAACATTCGCTCTTTTCATTAATACTACGACGTATCTTTGTACGATAGTATAATAATTAGTACGGCTTGATTATTATCAAGCGCCGCTCGTTTGAAAACACCCCCACACACAATGGCCTCCATCGCCAAGACCCTCACTGTCCTTCTTTTCAGCCTCTGCATCCGTGTCTCCGCGACCGGCTCCCGGGGCGGCAATCTCGACTTTTTCTCCGACGACAAGTGCCAGCAGCTCATTCAGGCTGAGAAAGCGCCGATCCCCCTCGACGTCTGTGTACCAGCCTCGCCTCTCGGCCATCTATCAAGAGGCTTCCGCGTCGACGAGAAGCCGTATTGCCCAGACGGCAGCCGACCGTCGCTGCTTTTCTTCCAGGACTGCGCTTGTACGAACGGTATCGCGAATTATATTCCCAACGCACAATATGGCGATTATGGCAATGGATCGTGCCAGGCTCTTTGGGGTGGTGAATATCTCATGTTTGCGCTCTCTTGCGGCGAGTTCAAAGCTCCCGTGCGCAGTGTAGTTTCCTTTTCTACTACATTTCCCTCGGCGCCAGCCCCCACGAAACTTGTTGGCTGTCCTGCCCTTGATAGCGCCTCGGTTGGTTCCGTCACCGCCTCTGGAATTGCTCAGACAGCTGCGGCATCAGATGGTAGCTCATCTCCGCAACAAAGCGCTATCAATACCTCCCCTTCTTCTACTGCATCGGAGACAAAATCAAAGACTGCTCAAGCCACGACAACACAAAATCAAACAGCTGCGACAACAACATCGGCAGCGATTGGGCGATATGATGAAATGGGAGCAATTTACTGGATGGGATACATTGGCGTTCTTGGCGCTGTTTCATACCTGACTCTGTAATATTGGAAGAACGGGATTAATATGTTAGTTAATAAGAATGAGTGAGTATCGACACTAATTTTCTACCATAGTTACTGTTGGAAGCATGAAACTGGAATCGTAGACCATAAGACCGCTAGCCTAGCGAATTGATATAATACAGCTTTCAACCTCTTCTTGTCACTCGCACTGTATAATAAGAAGAATTGAAGATTCGGGATCGACGTGGACATGGATGCTATGATGATTTTTAACGGGGTTAGATTCCGTACTTAAAAACACAGGTCTGTGTCAGCAAGACAATAAGGAGTTACCTAAGCATTAAGCAGTTTCAAAGCTCGCAGAAATTTGAATAAAAAGCTTTAGAGACTCGTAACTGTACACTGGAAATGTAGCCACTGCGTAGCAACTGGAAAGTAGTGGAAAGATTGCGAGACATAACGTAGATGCATCTAGCCAAGTGGTTGAATTTGAGATTCTTTTCGCACTTGGAGTTTATCACGTATTAATTAGCCCCGTTTATAGGGCAGTACCCGGTAATAATCGGGAGCCTGGGTCATTCATAAAGATAGATCAGTATCATACATGGACATCGAACAACTGCTATTTTTACTATAGCAGACATCCAGAAGCATGAGTTAAACGATGTCGATGCCGTGAGAATAATGCAAGACTACAGTAGTGGAAGCAAATATCTGGTTTACGAAAATCCATGTAGAACCACCGCCAAGACTATTTAACCAAGTATGCTATTACTCAAAAATCTATATACAGGGCAGATCGACATGACAAGAGTGTCTGCCTTTGCCCAAGACAAATATTGTACAGCCTATATTCCCTTGTATGACTCGCGATAGCCTATCCCCAAGGACCTCTAAAGCGTTTGGACGTATCAGCCCTAAAATGCGCAGTCAACGTAGTATTTCCCGCCTTCTCGAGCTTCAGTTGTGCATGATTCTCTTCCCGCCTTAACTGATCCATGTGCCTAGCACTGGTTGCAAGAAGTGATCGCACTTCGTGGTTGGACAGATGCGCAAGACTCTGCTGGTCGCCTCGAGAAAGATGTGACAGTTGGGTACATGATGCCTCCATAGTATCGTTATTATCTTGCACTGGAACAAGCTCTAGTCCATGTGCTGATGCCGCTGATGGCAAGGGCGTAGGTTCCAGGCGTCGCTGCACTGATTGACGAGCAGTTCTCGACACGACTGGTCTATTTACCCTTGTACGGTGGCTGAGAAGCTTGCCGGATGGTAGTCGCAGCGACTCATGATCAGCCTGGTATCCTGGCGCAGGAATCTTGTAGAATTCCGCAATATCAGAGACGACGTTGAACCGGCAATGCCCTTTGGCCGTCATATGATGCTGAATGCCTTCGACAGTACTGCGACGCGCTGAACACAGAATGCATTCGCCGTATCCGTGAATAATCAGGTGTAAGTATTCGACAAGCGTCTCAAGATGAACTGTTAGATAGTCTTGATAAGGTATAGCAAAGCTATGCGTCTTGGACATGTGCGCGAGGTTATCATCAAAGGTACTACTCTCCACACTGCAGAAGAGACATTGTTCAGAAATAAATTCCAGCTCTACGGAAAGCTCTGTGTCGCCGTCGTCGGATTCATCCTCAGAATGTGTACTGCTCTTTGCATCCACAGCTCTCTCTATACTTGGTGACGCTGATGGTGGTAATATAATGGTGCCAGGTTCTGCTATTCGCATTCGAAGATTGTAGACACTTCAAAGAATGAGTTAGCGCACCTCGTATCTCATCCCTCTTGTATTCAAATCATGAGGCATACTGCCAATCGTTCTTTGCGTGCTGTCGCCACACATCTGGGCTAGCTAGTGTTATATTGCACAGCCTACAAAAGGAGGGGGATTTATCTTCCATTGTTGCCAGGAGTTGGTGGTCGCAGATGGCACTGAGTTCTGGAATCTTGGCGGTTTAAATGGTGTTGTTGCTGGTGTAAGAGAGTAAGGCGAGATTGGCGGAAGCGTGTGAGTTAATCTGACAATTTACTTTGACTAGCACAGAGATGGGCCATTGGCATACATATATATATTCCTCTTTTCAAAAATAAGAGCAGACGGAGCACCTGGTATCTGTAGGGATAAGATGTGCTCGCGATGCTCGGTCTAGTCCGAACCAACGTCTGCTTGACTCACATGCTGCCTGTACATACAAAATGTCTCCATCTCTCTCATTAAGTCCAAGAATTGATGTTCTCGCTCTCTACGACAAAGGTAGTTAGTGTATTGGCTTAGTGTTGAGATGAGTCACTGACAATCATTTCGTGAGTCACCAATTCTAGCTAAAAACACAATAGACATACTGAACAAAATATAAAACATAGAATAATAAAACAAGAGAATATTGATTGAAGCTAAGTGAGTATAGTTTAATTTTTATTTATAAACCTAGGAAATAGTTCCGGAGAAAATCTTAAAAAAAACACACAAATTTCATTAATGGCCGGCATGCTCTAGCTAAGTCCTACCAAATCCGTCCCCACCGATCTCCTCAACCCAATAAAAGCTACATTCAGCGATCTCAGGTAAAGAAGATATATCCCGTCATCATTAGAAATATATACATCCATCAATAATAAAATAAAAAGACCCTCCAATTTATAGCAAATACATAGTGAAGGAAGGGAAAATAATAAGAGAGCCAGTCAAGAGAGCAAGTTTCTCAGAAAGAAGGGAGAGGGAAGCAGGACAAAATGAAGACAAAGTGAGAGGCTCAATTATTTATTATAATCAGTTCTTGAGTAGCTCTAGTAGCGATCAACGAAGGCATTTCTTCCTCTAGGGGTTCCCTCTTGCAATGGATTACATTGGCTAGGTCAGGAACTGCATCCTTCAGGAGCATCTCCATCTAGGAGTGCACTTCCCCGTCACCAGTTATCTAAACAATTTTCTTTGCTTCTTGGCTAGCTGTGTCAGCCTCCCTAGAGGAGCCCTCCAGGTTGGTCTGGGCTGAGGTATGCTGCATAGGATAGGTAAGCGTTTAGTGATAGTTGATGGTGGTGACGGCGCATTTATGTTTCATATGCCGCTAAACACAGAGAGGGCGACAGTATCTTTACAATAACTTGATACTGGATGGCGTCGACGAATTAGATTAACTACCTGGTAGATACACTTGATCAACCAGATGGAATCTTGATAGACAAATAGCCTCCATTAAAGTAATTAAATGACTAAACCATCCCAAGAACCTAAATCAGAATTAATTGTGCTACACTCCTGCAATACCTCGCATTAATGCTACCGTACAAGACCGCACCCTATCCTCTACACATTAAACATAAACGTTTCTCCTCGACTTGGTAAATCCACAATTCAAAATACTGATGGTGAAAAAGGTTTCAGGGGGAGGCGAACCTTCATTGGCGAGAATCCAGTCATGACCTTTAGACCATGCAACCTATCCATCATTTCTCATGTATGTCACCTGGCTTGATATGTTTAGCTATCGGCGCTATATGGGACTTTTTAAGAGTCAAGGCCGAGTTAATATAGATACTTTTCTTCAATATCTTAAATGTTTTCGTTTTGAGGTGGTAAAATGTGACAAATAGTGTCATGTCTTTCTTGTTTCTCTTGTCATGGCGTGAGATACATCAACATTGATGTAGAAATCCATAGTGCAAAATCTTCCTTGTTTCGCTTTTCATTGGCGTGAGATACATCAACATCAACGTAGAAATAGATGGTGTTCTATCTTCTTGTTTCGCTTGTCTTTGGCGTGAAACACATCAGCATTGACGAAGAAATATAGTGTTATACCATTCTTGTTCGCTTGTCATAGGCGTGAGATACATCAACATTGATGTAGAAATCCATAGTGTAAAATCTTCCTTGTTTCGCTTGTCATTGGCGTGAGATACATCAACATCAACGAATAAATCCATAGTGTTATATCTTTCTTGTTTCGCTTGTCTTTGGCGTGAAAGACATCAACATTGATGAAGAAATCCGCAATGCCATGTCTTTCTTGTTTCGCTTGAAACTGGCGTGAAACATATCAACATCAACGTAGAAATCCATAGTGTAAAATTTTCCTTGTTTCGCTTGTCATTGGCGTGAAACACATCAACATCGATGTACAATAGAAATCCACAACGCCGGTCTTTCTTGTTTCTCTTGTCATTGGCGTGAAACACATCAGCATTGACGAAGAAATATCGTGTTATACCATTCTTGTTCGCTCGTCATTGGCGTGAGATACATCAACATCGATATAGTAATCCACAATGTCTTGTTTTGTTTCGTTTGTCATTGGCATGAAACACATCAACATCAACGTAGAAATACATGGTGTTATATCTTCTTGTTTCGCTTGTCATGGCGTGAAACACATCAACATCGACGAAGCAATCCACAACGCCATGTCTTTCTTGTTTCGCTTGTCATCGGCGTGAAACACATCAACATCGATGTAGAAATCCATAGGTCATATTATCCATGCACCTTCAATAAAGTGATGGTTTCTGTAAAAAGAGTATAGATTGGTAAGCAACATAGTGCTATTCTCCAAAAGACTTAAAGAAGAAGTAATGCTAGTATCTTTTTCCTCAATTGAACCCATTAATACGGGGTATGTCTCGTCAATACGAAACCAAAAATTGAGAAAAAAAAAAGAGCAGCGAAACATTTCTTTTCTCGGCCAAATCCTTGTTAATGTATGTCGTCTATGAGAAGAAAGAGCAGCGAAATAAGGAAGTCGTGGCAGATCTCAAAAAACACAGACAGACAAACACCACCTAGTCTCGCAGCTGACCGCGGAAGTGGCCCAGCTCCTATTGAACTGGCTCCAACTATCCGCAACCAGTTGCAAGGCTTACGATATCCTAACGTTGCAGATAGGAATATTCACCTCGATAGTAGGGTGAGAAATTGCTAAGTTGAGAAAGGGAAAGCCTGATGACATCTAGGTGTCCACGCAAAGCTGCGATAGCTAGCGGTGTTTTTCAGTCTTCATCAATCGCATTGACGTCGAATTCACCGGTATTCAGTAGCAGATTGACAACAACTACTCTGCTGCCCGCCGCTGCCGAGTAAAGCATGAACATCCCTTGTTAGTTTAAGAATCTTTGTTTATGTGGACATCTTCGGTAAGCTAATGCTTATGCATTCGGGCTGTTTTGGGTGGACATGCAATTGTGTGTATGTTCCGAGTTGCCGATGATTGTCGTTGTTTTGCACTGCCTTGCGTAGTTAGAAAAATGATGGCCGACTTCTTCGACACCCTCAATCTTCTGCCGTTCCGATCTTTGAAGCCATGGTCGATATTGACAACGTTGATTTTATTAAACATCCTCTCATTGTGTTGAGTAGTAATCAGACAGGGCGTTCTGCGCAATCAGAGCTCATAAATGAAGAGACTTATCAATAATGAAATGGCTCATATTAGTCCATCTGTGTAAAGACCAAGCGAAGTACGGCTCTTTCAACTTCTCTTGTGACCTTGCCCAGGAATTGCGTCCAGCCCTGCTACCAGGACACCGACAGACAATAATAGGGAGGAATCACGGGAGCCATCGTAATCGTAAGGTAGCCTTTAAGAGCGCCTGCTCCCTCGAATCTGTACACTCTGCGACTTGAATAAGAGCCACACTTTGATCGAGCGCAAATTCAACCCCTTATTTAAACCTCCCTTTGTTGTTGGTGTCTAAACAGTAGCTTCGACGCGACTTTGTTGCGCTTCTTTCACATGTTTGCCCAGAAATTGTGTCCAGTCCTACGGACAACGCTGCCGTCAGGACGCCAACAGACAACATTAAGGAGGGATAATGGGATAAGTCCTCCCCTTGTTGGTGTCTTAGCAGCGGCCTCGGCACGTCTTTGTTGCCCTTCTTTATGCGCTTTCCAAGAAATTGTGACAAGTCCTGCTTCCTCGAATCCGTACACTCCGCGGCTAATATAAGAGTTGCGCCTCTTAAATGCAGTTCTCAACACCTTTTTAAAATCCTTCAAATTGGCTTGCCAATATGATTCACCAATGTATCTCCGCCTATCATTATATATAGGTATGGAATTATAGCTTGCCATATTGCTGCCATTTGTATTTCCGGCAACAGGTCATGTGTAAAAAAGATATTGGAACCTAGTATAAGAGAATAATATGTTGTCATCGGAGGAGGCAGACATAATCGGTAAATGTTGTAAAGTATCGGTAAATGTTGTAAAGTTGACTAATTATGAAGATGTGGCTCTCTGTAAATAGCGTAATTGGTTTCGTAATAGAGCCTTGACCATAGCTTCGAGTATTATACCATAATCCTCTTGAAGATGTGAAATTTCACCCTGCGATTGTGTCATCTCTTCTGTTTGAGACATAAATCATGTGTGAATTGTTGCCGTCTCTTTTTCTCGTGATGTAAATCATATATGAAATCTTGCCGTATATTCTGCTTGCGACGTAACTTGTATGTGTGTAAATAGGCATATTGAAAGTAGTACGGAAAGACGACATTGTTCAAATCAAGAATCTGGATCCAATCTCGGGTTGCGCTGCCCGGATAGGTCCATGACTGTGGAGTTATATGTTTCCACAATCACAGATGCCGATTTTTTCGAAATCATCTGATTTCATCCGGTTGGAGAGCATAGTTCAGGTAACAATGCAGGATGGGTATTGAGCGGTTGAGATATGATTGATGAGTACTTTAAAGTAAAGAATTGACGAGATAGTTCATATCAGTCCATCTGTGTAAAGATAAAGCGTGGGCTGAGCCGATGAAGTGCTGTTAGACATATATCGGTCTTTCCTTAATGGAGCACAACTCAGAGAAGTGTCGACAAGGTATTTATAGACTCTAAGACACTGATTGAATACCAGAGAAGGCTCGTGTGGCCCTCAGCTCGGCATTCCGATTTAGACGCTGTAATAAAACATCTGCCAAAGATTAGTATCCGTCCCATGCTATATCATTTATATCTTTCAAGGGATAGGTATCAGAATGTCTTACCGGCGACCTTCCAGTGACTTGAAAGCCACTCCAAGTTTTCGCGCAGCTGCTCGGCGTCTTCGGCCGAAGCTCCCTTCAGGTACACTTCGTCCAGATCTACCGCAGCGCGATACAGGCAGCCCAACCCGGAGAAGCACATTCTTTCAAGTGTCTTATCCCTTCTCCTCATCAGGCTACCTTCTACTCGGCACATCTCGAAGACTATGCTATAGGCAAATTTGATGTCGAGGTCGAGCTTTGCGTCGACGGCAAAGCTGTGGTGCCTGGCTCTCTTCCTGTAAGCAGATACAACAGCGCTATTCAACATGTCAGCATCACGATGTGTTTGATAATAATGGAGATTAGCTCACCTCAGAGCCATAGAAACACCCTCGCATACAGGATATGATTCCCCTTGACCTGTTGCTGCATGTCGGCGAACTAAGTCATGAAGTAGCTTCTCGGCATCGGCACAGTCCTGAGACTCCGGATCGCCTTGAACAGCTTTCACAGCTTCTCCAACCAAGAGTGCGGACTGAGCCCTTGCTCGAAATTTATATATAACGTTCATGAAGGCGTATTTGTCTGTTTTAATTTCAGGAACAGCATCAGGAGGTAGAAGTTGTCTTGACGGAATCAACAGGGCAGCGCTACTATCAGCACAAGACAGTACGATAGATCTATCAACTTGGTTAGAGGAATAAAGAAAAAGGGGGGATGAGTGTTAAAAGCTCACCGGTCAAGAAAGATGATGCAGGCCCAGCATAACTTCCGATCAAATTCAAGCGCATCATCTTGGCGACTGTCCTCAGCACTCTGAATAGCAGATATATCCAGCTGCCTAATAAGTCCAAAGCATATTCCCAACGTTGAGCTTGCTTCCTTAGTCAAACCATGTCCACATTCATACGCAGTCAGCAGCAGTCCAGCTTGCAATTTTGTAAGTAAATAAACGTCACTAGACGTCTCTAGGAGAGAGAATAAGCGTCTTGCAGTCTGGTAAAGCGCACTGTTGAATGTGTGATTCGGGTGGTGGCAAGGCGATTGGTTTAGCATGTACATGCATAAGAGTAATACTGCAAAGGCGTCATGGTAAACCTCCGTACTCTCCTGTATGGTTTTAATCGTCAACTTGACCTTTGACTCGTCGATGATAGGCATCCAAGTATGGGCCGTAGCGAAGTATCTATTTGAGACCTCGCCCAGGGAAGTGCCACCATAGGCAAGTATGTCCTTTACAAGGCTCATCAATGTATGTACTTGAGCATTATCTTTGTAATAAGATGATTTCTGGTCTCCACAAGCAGTCCACAGAAGATGTTGCTGTCCTGCTCGAGTAAGTTCGAGACCACAAGAGTCTCGCCTGATGGCTAGGGGTTCGCTCCACTTGAGCTTTGTATCCGGTGCGGATTCAAGTGGCGCATCATGGTCATATTCGCATCTAATTAACTTCCTATTATTCTCAATAGTAAGCATCAACTTCCTATCACTCGCACGTGGGCTCTTGATAAATTGATTTGAGTGGTGTGATGAAAGGTCTATATGTCTGGGAGCGAAAGCCGTAAATAGCGAGAGCCGTTCTAGGCGTCAAGTCGAGTTTTGTAAATTTGTTGTTTCGAATGTGTAAAGATCTAGAGTCCCATGTTGACTCTGTGGTTGTGTTGAAGTGGTAAATCGGGATACGTCTAGGAATTTGGTTTAGTAAGATGTCCCATACAGGCGCTCGGTCTTTGGAGGAATTCATACCAAAGATACTGTCTTTTGCAGGATCAAAGCTGCCATCTTCACATCTCTCAAGAGGTGATCCATCCTCGCATCTGTATTAGAGCTTACGAAGATATTCTGATCGAGAAGCTGTGTAAAGATCCATCACTCTATATGTCGTTGTCCTCCAGCACCTAGATGCGTGCCCATGTTGGGTCCGCCCTGTGACCTTGTTGCAGCTTGCGATTCAAGGTTGGTGATATGCTGACGATGTTCTGGTGGTGTTTTGTTGTTCTGCAGTTGTGCAACTAGAAATAATTCATTAGCTTGTGATATTAGGGTGCGACGCGTTATGTGATGGTTAGATGAGTGTTGATTGACGGAATAATTCCGAGTAAGAAGGGAGGTTAAATGGGAAAGGATAAGTAAAACCTAGAAAGAAGTGAAGAGAGAAGGAAAAACGTAAATAAAAGAGAAGAAACAGAAGGAAAAATCCGTGATAAAAAGAAGTAAAGAGAGAAAGAAGGAGAAAGGTGAACAGAGGGAAAGGCAAAGGAAGAGAAAGGAAGAAAGGGTATGGGAGAAAGTAGAAGGGAAAAACTCACAGATGGAGAGATGGAAAGAAAGCTTCAACATCAATACAGTAGCGCTTTGGAGGCTAGAATCCAATCTTCTTGCCTCTTGTTGGGTACCGATCGAAAAGAAGAGAGGACCTCGCAGATGGGGAGATGGGGAGATGGAGAGAGAACTTTCGATGCGAATGACGCATTGGGGTCAAAAATTCAGTCTTCTATCCTCGTGTGTGGAAGACGAAGAGAAGAGAGGACTTTATAGATGAAGAGAAGAAGAGAGGAATTTATAGACGTAGAGGTGGAGAGATATTGAGTTCTTAAATCCACCCTTCTGGTCTCGTGTTCGCAAGATTCTCCAGTTCGCCTAGTGCTGATTCACCGCTTTTTGTTTGCAGACTATGAAGGGTGTCTGATATACGGTGCTCATTGTGTATGATGGCAAAACGCGTTGAATTGATTTGACTTGAAAGGTACGCATGGATATACTCCATTGATTTGTGTGTGTGTGTGGGGGGGGAGTGTGGGCGGTGGGGTTTTCAAAAGGCAAAACTTACGAGGCACATCGAGAACATTTGGGCAATCTTTTGTCGCATCTCTGTTTATGAAGACGGCAGTGATTGCAGGCTCTCGGAGCTTTACTATTATCCACCCTATAAGCTGGCATATTGTCGTCGAGTTGAAGTTTTATGTTTCCACTTGACAAGGATGCTCCATCAAGGGAGGGGTGAGCTTGGCTTTAATAGTCGGATCTAAAGATCTGCTAAACTTATTTGATTTCTAAGCCTCAATAACTTGGATCTGACCAGGGACCGGCCGCTACCAGGTCGTCAGGCTATTCCTCATAGAGCGAATTGAGTAGAAGCGGATTGGCCAGTTCACACGGCAGGATAGCGGCCGCCCCCCTGTCTGCCTTGATGCAAGTGTCTCCTTAGAATGGAGCTGACGATTTGCAAGCTGATGCTTTTTACTCCGGTTGGTATTTTGTAGTTTATGGTACAATGCTATAGGCTCGTAGTTTCTACGCATGGTAAGTATCTTATACTACTTATGTGTCATTGATTTCAATGAAGTGATTTCTAATCTGCGCTATTGACAAACTGTGAATAATGGTGGTGCAGTGAGCCCGGTGGAGATCAGCTGGCTTCTCTGGAGATATATAAATATGTTACGCAGGAGAATACTTCTCAAGGAATAAAAAAAAAACAATAGACCAATACAGCCACCACCATCACTATAGACCAAAAGTGATTCCCATTGTTCCACGAAGCAAAGCTACCAAATATGACTGAATTTGTCCTCCCAACATACACCAAAGTGTTTCATCACGAAGCATACGCCGCAATATCTCCTACACGCCCCGAGCTTTCTACCAAAGGCAAGAATGTTGTCATTACTGGCGGCGGAACTGGCATTGGAGCAGCTATAGCTCTGGCCTTTGCTCAGTCTGGGGCTTCAAATATCGCCCTACTAGGACGGACAGAAGCTACTTTGGTCAAGAGTAAGCAGGCTGTGAACAAGGCCTATCCCGATACAACCGTTTATACCATCACCGCCGACGTTGCCAATGAAGCATCTGTGAAAGCAGCGCTCGACAAATTCGCCTCTACCGTGGGCAAAAAGCTCAATATTCTTGTCGCCAATGCTTCAGTCCTCCCCGATCCGGGAACTCTGCTAGGTTCCGATGCAGACTTGTGGTGGTCCGGATATGAGATCAACATTCGAGGGCAATTTAACCTCCTTCGAGCTTTTGTTCCTCTGGCTGAAAAGAATGCCACCATCATCAACATAACGACTTCGGTTATTCAGTTCCCCTATGTGCCTGGATCTAGCAGCTACCATGGATCCAAGCTAGCTGCCATTAAAATATTTGATTATTTGAAAGCTGAAAACCCAGACTTGACGGTATTGCAATTCCATCCTGGTGTGGTAGGGACTAGTATGTCTCAAAAGTCGTTTGATGCGGGAATTCCAAAGCCTACACTGGACGATGGTAAGTGCTGCCACATCTTTTCTAGGAGGAAGTCTCATTGTTCTGCTGAATATCGAATAAACTAACCCTGGCATCATTCAGCTTCCCTACCTGGGGCATTTGCAGTTTGGTGTGCCAGCTCCGAGGCGAAGCCTCTTCAGGGCAGGTTCTTATGGGCGAATTGGGATGTTGAGGAGCTCATGGAGAAGGCGAAGGATTTTGAGGCTTCTCAGCTGACTGTTGGTCTTATCGGTTGGCCGTAAGGATCAAACTTTGAAGATGGATTAGGAAGGATTCAAGATTGTCTAGAGTCACGTGTACCTAGACTTGCCAACCAGTATGGATATGATCAATTACAATAATAATTGAAAGTGAGGAGAATCTATAGAATTTATTTTTAAATACAATACCTGTTTCCTTTATCATTGTTGCTCCCCAGCTGACTTTATTCAAGCGGCTATATCATATACAACCTATTGGTTACACAACGAGTAAAGCCGTTATAAATAAGTTACAGTCATGGGCCAAAAGTCTACGAACGCAAAAGATTAAGATATACACCAAGCTTAGGAGGCAATTATTTATTTCGCCTTTAGTCCGCCTCACTTCTGCTTAAATGAATACAATAAAATAATAATGCCAAAATGTAGAATTTACATCATTAGTCTCTTGATATAAACATTAATTAGGCTCTTACATTTTTTGTAGATTTAATTATATATTTATAAATAATGTAAGTTTTGGTGGCCTTGAGTATACCGTTCGCAGACTTTTGGGCCATAACTGTACCGGCTCCCTGCACAGCAATCTTAATTAGCACCGAGGCCACAAGTAGTACAGTTGGCCACTGTCTGAAGCACTGTATAGCTGATGTTTCTTTGGGCTACTGCTAAAGGGCGAAATGGAATCTTATATACAAAGAGATAGATTTGAAAACATGCAACTGTTAGATGCCCCTAAATAATTCAAAACTATTTATCCTTTGTAATCGCTTGCCCTACTGTGACAAAAATAGCGAACGCTTCAGTTGTCAGTAGAATTATGGCTTATATCGTCACACCTACGATATGCGGCCGGTAAGCCTTACATAAGCTATTTAGAATCATCTTCTACCCAAAAGTATGTACTGAAGAGATTGATTACATACTCGTAGCTCTTAATCTCTAAATCCATCGCTCACGGCAATCCAGTCTCAGACAAGTAAGGCGTCACTTTATAACCCGCAGCTAGAGAATTGACGCCATTCCGGAAACAGTGCGAGATTACCTTCTTGTTATGGTTATTGGCCGGTAGCGGCAGACTAAGGCCATAGGACAACCCATCTTCAAGCGAATGATACCCAATGATTAACGAGACAAATCTGCGTGGCCTGCCTGATACGAAAACAAGCTGATAGGAAAAAAAGGCCTCCTTATATCTCCTATTGGACCGGGTCTTTTGTCTTTTTAAACTCATAAACATTAATCTATACTATCACATACGGAGCCCTCCGAAAGACATACCGGTAACCACCGAACGGGTGAAATAGGCAAAATAGAATCGGATCAAAAAAAAAAAAAAAGGAAAAAAAAAAAAAAAAAAGGGATCGTCGTCCGCTTATAGCCCCTCTCCTAATCTCGGCGGTCGGTACCAAGAAAATGGAACCCTCCTTGTGCCGGGTTTCCGGTCTTAGAGCGCGCTTCCCGCTGGATCAGCCGCCTCGCCCGCCTCGGATTCGGTCTCCCAATCAGGGTACCGAGCTCAAATAAGAAGGTCGTTGATATCGGGGAGGGGAGGGACGTTTGTCTGATCTGGGCCGCGGCCAGTGATATCTTCACGTGGAGAGCGAGCGATGGACTGCTAAAAACGTGGAATCGATGGCCACGAGGACCAATCGAAGAGGATGATTGATTGTGTGAAAGCCGTGGTGAGGCTATCTATAGAGGAAAGTTTTATGGAGGAGATTGCGAAAGTAGTTGGAGCGAGCTTTGACCTTCCCAACAAGGGAGGTAAAGGGTCTAAAGGTCTAAATATGAGAAGTGCTGTTTGTGAAGCTAATGGCGAGCTATGGAGTTTGGGATCGACGGATATATAAAAGGCAGAAGGCAGCAGTGTGGTGGTCATTCACCTGCTGTGGATCAAGTTTCGTCTTCTTTTCTTGAGTCTTCATTTCTCAGTCAAACTCTTCTTCACAATGGTCAGCTTCAAGGTAAGCGCTATACTCTTTGTTTGTAGGATGATGATGATGTTTACGTCAAAAATCACTTGTTGACTCGTCATTCACAATAGATTCTCGCCGCCGTCGTCGGCCTCCTCACAGCTAGCGCCTCCGGTGCTGCTCTTCCCGATAGGAGGGCGAATAAGTGCATTTTTTCATGCGGCTCTGTCTGTTACTGGCAGTCTGATATTGATTCTGCTGTCGCTAAGGGAGTCAGCCTCTTTAACTCTGGAAAGAATGAAGGTTCGGCTCACAGATCTTGAGATTCTCCTCTCTTTAGCTTCTTTGACGGGGAGAGTATGTGCTGACAGAAGGTTCTCGTGTGCCTTTACAGATTCTTACCCCCACCAGTACAATGACTTTGAGGGCTTCAAATTCCCTACCTCTGCCCCTTGGTACGAGTTCCCTATCCTGTCCAGCTTCAAGGTCTACACTGGCGGCAGCCCTGGAGCCGACCGTGTTATCTTCGACTCTGATGGCAACTTTGATTCCGTCATTACGCACACTGGTGCTAGCGGTGATGACTTTGTCGCATGCAAGCAGTAAAGGATGGATTGGATTTGACTGTGAAGGGGGAAAAAGAAGAAAAAGGTTTTGTTGATTCATTACATTGCACCATGGTGTAATGGCGATACTGCACATAGAATCGCCCGGTCATTATATACATATATATTGCATTTTAGCATGCCTGTCTTGTCGGGTTCTTTCAAATATCAATCTCATTGGATTAAGGGCAATTTTGAATAATCTTCAGACGCCTTCTACATTTCTCAGAAATGTCAAAGTTAAAACTCGATGACAACCTTTCCAACCGCCTGTCCCTTCCGCAGACGGTCAAAAGCCTCCAGAGCTTTATCAAAACTGAAAATGCCATCAATGCACGAGTCAAGTTTGAGCTTTGAATGACCGAGAAATTCCATCAAATCTTCCAAATCACCCTTTGTCCCAACTTGAATACCACTGTGTAAAGCAAGAGTATATCAGCATGCCAAAGGTCACTCACTCAACAAGTTGTCCCAAGAAGAGTCAAACTTACACAATACTACACTTCTTGACAATAAGCATCTGAACGAGGCTAAAGATATCGCCTTGACCCTCGCCGGAAAGGAATCCCACCTGCGAAACTTGGCCGCCTCGTTTCAATGACTGTACACTCTTGAGTAGAGTTTGAGCTCCGCCTTGTTCAATGACAATATCGACCCCAAGGCCTCCAGTAAGCTTTAAAACCTCTTCTTCCCAGTTGGAATTTTTCTTGTAGTTGATGACATGCGAAGCACCAAGACTTTTGGCTCGCTCGAGCTTCGTATCGGACGAGGATGTGGCAATCACTGTAGCGCCAGCTTTGACGGCCAGAATGAGCGCAAGAATGCTTACACCTCCAGTACCTTTGGTCCCATCATTAGCAGTTTTTACTTGAAGGAAAATACACACGAAGATGTTTTACCTTGGACAAGCACAGTCTTTCCCAATAGAGTGCTGGTCTTCATATTGAGAGCGGACCAAGCAGTAAGACCGGCACATGGTACTATACTTGCCTAAGAATTGTCAGGAAAGAAGTTAACACACATACATACACACACACATAGATATATATAGAGAGACAAGATTTAGTCAAAAAGAGAAACATACTTCGGTCCATGTCAAGTTGTCTGGGAATTTTACAAGAGCGTACTCTGAAAAGACGAGATAGGTGGCCAAAGTCCCATCAACGTTTTGACCCAGTCCTACATGCTCTCCGACATTAGGCATTAAGCTATGATGTATGATTTAGATGAATGAGTAAATGAAGGACTTTACCTCGAGCTGTTACTTCTCGTCCGGTAATATTGTCCAAGTTATGAAGGGCAACGACTTTGTTTCCAACCTTGAGAAAATAAGTAAGCAAGCCGTTCATGTCGCAGATCAGATCAGACATTAATGAACAGGGGTTCACTTACTTCAAACAGCGTGACTTTGTCGCCTACCCAAACAACCTCGCCTGCGACATCCGTCCCCATGATAACGTTAGATGGAACGGGCCAAGGGAAATCATCATCTAGCATGGCAACATCTTTGAAGTTTAACGAAACAGCTCGAACTCGAACTAACACGTCGGATGAACCTCGCGGAGGAATGGGCTCGTCATGGAAGTTGGCAATATTAGGGCCGTCTCTCCGAAGAGCTCTGCGCATTTCTGGGATATCTTTGCCAGCCATGATGAGTGTAATAAAAAAAAGAAATGTAACAAAGTTATGCCGAGATTAAGAGAGGGAGAGCGATGTAAAGTCTGGCAGAGAAAGAGAGGGAGAGCGAAGGGAGGAGAGAGAGAGTTTATATACGACAGCTACAGATGCTACTGGGCTTTGGTACTTTATTGGCCTTACCTTGTCTTGACCAGAATGATGATTTATCATCATTTCTTACACAACATTTTAAGAGATATAACCTACTTTCATGGTTTGTCATAAGTCGAGACTCTAGTACGGAGTATAGCATGAGGGATAGATGTTACCTTTTCAT
Source organism: Trichoderma oligosporum (assembly GCA_015266385.1). NCBI lineage: Eukaryota > Fungi > Ascomycota > Sordariomycetes > Hypocreales > Hypocreaceae > Trichoderma > Trichoderma oligosporum. Next base: position 13,665 of record JACBYL010000084.1, on the reverse strand, counting down.
TCATTGGAGGAGGGTCTCACCACCCTGTGGACTTTGTGGGGATCTCAGCCTCAGTTATACTATTGGACTGTCTACTGTGTATAAACGCACGCACATATTACAGAGCACGTCGTCAATACCTGATAAGGAGAAGAGCGAGCATCTCTTGCTGTCAGTTATGGCATTTGAGATGCACTTAATCCTGGCGCTGCCTGGGAATGCAAGGACAGGGATCGGCCGGTCCCCTGTTAAATAGAGCTGAATCGACTGGGGACAGCCCAAAAGCCAGCGAACACACTAGTACTAGTACGGAGTTCAGTGCTGTAACAGCAATTAGAAGGGGGGTGCCAATTGAGCCAAGCATAGTACCAGTACTATGACCTGCTATAAGGTAGTTGCTGTAAATGGAATGCAATCTCTACACTATGCATAAACTGTGACTTTTCTATTTCTAAATTTGCAAAAACTGACGTTTGTGCACTTTTCATAACCTATCACCTCTCTATCTAATGTGCCACTGCTCATTTCTCGAGATTCCTTATCTCTAAAAACCAGCCTAGCTATATCGGGAATTTATTCTAGCGCTGTTTCATATCCCTCTATAAAATGGTGCATATTCACTATGTTATAGCGCTTCTCAACTATAGTATAGCGATCTAATCACTATAATATAACATACCATGCACTAAATTATAGAGGTATCATAAGACCCAACGCTGATTACACAACGACGACTTAAATTGACATGAAGGTAATCCCTAGTAGCGATTTGCAAGGAGGAAGACTAGAAAGATTATGAGCAACCAAATGCTGCATACACACATGCAAAGAAGCATTACAATCTTACAAGTTGCTATTCGTTATAATTTATTTGCGTATTGAAGTATTAGATATATGTATTAACATCCTTATCGTTTAATTACCTATAGAAATCCTCACTGCTTGGTACCCATTAATCGTCTTCCCTGCATGGCCACTTTCATTACACCATAACAATGACATATCTATCTTCCGTCGCCCTCTTCATGAGCTTATCATACGCTTCGACCGCTTTATCAATTGGCACTGCTGTCCACTTGCTCTCAGACTTCAATTTGCCAGATTCAAAGAGCCCCTTGAGGGAAGTCAATCGACGTGCCATATCCGTTGCCGAAGGATTCAAAGAGTTGCATCCCAAAAGACTCAAGTCAGCACGGTAAAAGTCACGCATATCAAAGCTGATATCTCGCCCGCCAGACTTGGGTGCGGAAATAAAGGCCAAGCGACCATTCTTGCCGAGCTTCTTTAGAGCTTTTACCGTCAGAGTAGGAGATCCCACAGTATCGAGAACGACATCAACTCCCTTGCCCTGAGTCAATACGTCCACAGCTTTGAGTTCTGGGTCCTTGTCGGTATTCACTTCATCTGCTTCGTCTCGAGTGGCCTTGATGACCTGCGCACCAATGTTTCTGATAAGCTGAACAGCGGATGAGCCAACCGCACCGTTGGCTCCTATAACAAGGACTGTGTCTGATTCTGTAATTGTCGCTCTCTCGACCATTTGCACAGCTGTCGTGAATGGAACGCCCAGCGTGGCCGCCTGGACAAATGATAGATTTTGCGGCTTCAAGGCAATTTCGTCTTGATGAACCAGACAATATTCCGCCTGGAAACCGTCCTTGGTGAAGGCATATGCGTTTCCACTCGTGCCGTACACGGCCTGCCCAACAAGCTCCTCGGGGCCCTCCTCAATAACTCCAGCATAGTCTCTCCCAACAACACGAGGGCATTGAGTATATGAAAATAATCCCATGGCGTTGCCAACGTCGCTAGGGTGGATGGCCGAGGCGTGGACCCTGACTAGGACATGATGCGGGATGAGGGTTGGCTTGGGAACCTGAGTGAAGACTAGTCGAGGAGCTTCACTGGCGGTTTCACGAAGAAGTCGAATGGCCTTCATTGTCGTTGGTGTAAGTGATGACATTTTTTTCTTTTATTGATAAAAGTGTTTATTCCTCGTCTTCTTCTGTAATAGAGTTTAAAAAGGAGAAGTTCTGCACAGTGTAGGCTGAGTCTGATGTTTAGTTGTGTTTGTGTGATTTTCAAGCTGTCCCCTAAGAGTAATCATCATGCTTTATATACTTCCATCGAGCAACCTTCGTCGGATAGCTATCCGCATAAAACAAAGCAAGAAGACCGAAAAGAAAGTCTAGTTACTTCTTCGACAACTGAAAGGAGTGCCCATTTCCACTTATGTCGCGGATCGCGCGGGTCTGGCGGGCCTGGCGGTCCTCGTGGCTGCTGCGGTTACTGCGGCCATTGCGGAGATCCAAGATGAAGTTCTTTTCTTTGTAAACCATTTCCGGCAAGCCGATATAATATATATTATACTATGTCGTCTCTTTCAAATCATCAACTAAGCATTCTATTTGAAATGTTTCTCAAATTGCATTGCCTCTTCTCTCTCCTCTTTTGACCGACAGTGACAACACTATAACGAGAAGATGACCTCACCAGCACCATCCACAGTTGGCAGCAATGCCGACTATTTACAAGACATTGAAGAAGAGAAATACCCAGATGACCAAGATAATCGAAGTCATCACCCTCAGCTGCCAACAGATGAATCCCATACCGATCAGCAACTTGATGGAGATAGTGACGGATCCGATCTAGAAGCACAGTCAACCTCATACACTGCCACGGATGGTAATCTTGCATTAGAGCTTACTCCAAGCAGCATACCGCCTCCCGAATCCTTACTTTTCGAAATTCCCTTCATCTTCACACTTTGCCTGGCTCAGTTGCTAGCACAAGCTGGGTTGGCTCAATGCATTGCTCCGCTACACATCATTGGAAATAGCTTCGGCACCCAAGATGCAGGGCAGCTCAGCTGGATGCCTGCAGCCTACAGTCTCACCGTGGGCACTTTTATCCTCATTGCTGGCAGACTGGGCGACATATTCGGCCACAAGATCATCTTCGTTATAGGCTTTGGCTGGTATGCTCTGTGGAGCCTGCTGGCTGGCGTCAGCGTTTGGTCCTCGTCCATCATCTTCTTCGACATCTGCAGAGCCTTCCAAGGCATGGGCCCTGCATTTGCTGTACCTTCAGCCGTGGCAATCATCGGACGTACATATCCCCCCGGACGAAGAAAGTCGATGATATTCAGCCTGTTTGGCGCCACTGCTCCGGGAGGATTTGCTGTTGGAGCCGTCTTTTCATCACTCTTCGCAGAGTTGGTTTGGTGGCCTTGGGCATATTTTGTTTTGGCCATGGTATGTGTTGTCGTCGTAGTCGCTGCCATCATGATCATCCCATCAACTCCAGGTGCTGCAGGTGCACTATCACAAGCGCCTCTGTGGAAGATAATTGACGTGCCTGGAGCAGCCGCAGGCGTCGTTGGATTGGTGTTGATCAATTTTGCCTGGAACCAAGCCCCTGTCGTTGGTTGGGGTACGCCATATGTCTTTGTGCTCCTCATTGTCGGATTCCTCTTTTTATGCGTATTTGGCTGGATCGAGCTTCACACAAGCTTCCCCCTGTTACCAACAAAGATGTTTACCGGTTCCTTGGGTTTTGTCTTGGCTTGTATAGCGGCAGGGTGGTCCTGCTTTGGTATCTGGTTGTTCTATCTGTGGCAAGTCTTAGAGCAGATTAGAGATCATAGCCCCCTTGAAGCCAGTGCTCAGTTCAGTGCGGTAGCTATTTCCGGAGCTTGTGCGGCTTTCACGACTGGTATCATTCTCGGAAAATTAAGGCCTAGCATGGTCATGTTCTTGGCGATGACGGCTTTCACTGTCGGAGGTATCTTGGTGGCAACTATGCCTGCCCATCAGATATACTGGGCTCAGACCTTTGTTTCGATTATCGTCATGCCATGGGGAATGTGAGTCTAGGAACAATTTCTATATCCCAAAAATTCATGTTTCTTTTGCTAACCTACTCCATTTAGGGATATGTCGTTTCCAGCCGCTACGATTATCCTCAGCGAAGCCTTACCGAAAGAACATCAAGGCCTTGCTGCCTCCCTTGTGAACACTGTCATCAATTATTCCATCTCCATTGGTCTCGGCATCGCAGGAACGGTGCAATCCCAGATCAGCCCCGGAACTAGCAAAGAAGAGCTTCTAAGGGGTTGCAGGAGTGCATTTTATGTTGGCATCGGCCTGAGCGGGCTCGGCATATTGGTAGCCACGCTATTCTTAATTGATGAAAGCAGGAAGCAAGTCCGAGAGCATCGTAAGGGGGTAAAATGAACAACAGAAGGGAGAAAAATAATTATTAGATTTCTTAGCCATGAAATATGGCTATAATGTTTAATCTTGAGGGGGTTCGATATCCCCTTGTTTCATGCATTTTACGAGCTTATAGATACTAGATAGAGGCCGATAGACATAGAGGTCATTATGAATTGAATGAACATGACAATGAATTTTATATAAGAATCTAAAAGAATCATTACTTTACGGATAGAAGAGAACTGCGCTGCCTTGGTACTGTTTATTTGAATCGTAATGACCCCTTATACGTAGAAGTACACATTATACCTAGAAGTCAATGTTTATAGCACCTAGTCAAAGCTACTACACTGCTACCTTTTGCCTTGATGTAATTGATTTTATTTATGAGTTAATCAATCCCCTATTTATCCAGGTAATGTCTTGGTCTACTACGGGAAGGGAAAAGGAGACTGAGTGGACAAATACTTCTATGTAAGTTGAAAGAATATGATGAGCACATAACTGTTGGATACACACTCACACTCACATACAAAAGAAGCAACACAAAGTCATAGATTTCTTGCTGTTCGTATTATCATGATGTATTTACTTGTTTCTGTCTTGACTTATTTACTCTACTTTACTACCTACCTTGGATAGGAGAGCTGCAATGGCTGAGAGAGTACAATAAGTCCGTCCACCTTTAGCATTCATTTCTATGCTGTTTAAGACCCAAAGGCAGACCGCTATACTACAGTGTATAACATGTTGTAATTTAGTGATTGGGTTGCTGTATTATAGTTGAGAAGAGCTATAACATAGCGTACGTACCACCATTTCATAGAGGGAAATGAAATAAATAACGCTGCTAAGTTACTGCCTTCAATTCCAATCCAATTAAATGAATCTATGAGTTATTTAACCAATACTTCATTTATACAGAAATTCCTACCAAGCTCTAGACTACAACTATAATGATTCAGCCTTATAGCCGTATTCCACTGAAATAAACGCTAGGTTCCAGCGCATTGCACTGAAAAATAGATCAGATGTAAGCTACACGTGCTATAGGTAAAGCATTACAGCGCTCACAGGCACTAATGCACTGTCTAGATAGGGACCTAACAATTGGATGATTTATCCTCCTCAACTACTAGACTCTACTCTATACATTATACATTAATACCATTGTTGTTCAAGATAATACTCTAAACCACCCGTTAATTCAACTATAGATTCAAGATTAGAAAATGAAATACTGCTAGTAAATTAAGAGAATCATCATGAATTTAATTTCAATAAACTCAATCATCAATGCCGATAATGCCGGTATTGAGCCTCAATATCTCACCGTTTCTACAGCCGTTTGGCCGCTCCTTCCAACCAGTGCCTTCGTTATTAGTGGCCAAAACCAGTATAGCTGCGGTTCAGCTCGGTTTGAAAAAGTGGGGCTATGTGTTGAGGTTGATGGCAGTCGCGGCTGACAGCTGCTCACAACTCATCTCGTCCTATTTCAATCTTTCAAAAGCAAAACACCTTCTTCTTCTTCCAATAAGCAAAGGTGTCCTCATCATCATTGTACTCTTTTATTCTATAGAGTCATTCTCATCATCAGCAGCAGCATTGCCCAAAAATTAATTGTTATGCATCATCATCAACATCATCTTCTTCTGTATCATCATCACCATTGTTGAAAACCCTCGTCCCATGGATTCAAACGAAAACAACTCCCTCGGCCAGAAAGGTCGCCTACGTGCTAAAAAGGCATGCACTGAGTGTCGTAGACGGAAACGCAAGTGTGATGGTCATTCCCCGTGCCTTATGTGTTCTCAGTACGAGTACCAATGTCATTATGAAGAAGACGCCCCAGCAGGTTCTCAGCAGAAGAGGCCCTATGCAGCAGGGCATGATGGTATAGATCGTACCCCATCAGATTCTCAGACCCCAGCAGGCCATCAGCAGAAGAAACCTTGTGGAGCAGGGCATGATGGTATGGCTCGCACCCCAACAGGGCGCGAAATAATCGCCGTTAATAATGAGCCATCACCTTTGAATCGTGGCATTATAGAGCCAGCCAAGAGAAGATACATGAACCAAAACTCTGCTGTAGCCTTTCCAAATCAGCTGGGCATGGAACTCCAATCCGCCCATCCGCCTCGACTTCATTCATTTGCTTGGAACTGTGGCATTAGGCTCGAAGAGCCTGGGTCTGTTCATCCCGCTCTGACAGAGCTCGTCTCTTGGGAGGAATGTAGACGGTTTGCGGATATTTATTTTGCAACCGTTCATGGTCCATTCCAGCTCTTTGACAAATCAAAGTTCCTTCAGCAGTGTGATTTGTTTTACCACAGGCGAAACCAGGATCTTGTCCTCGGTGCTGTAATTGGAGGCGTCATTTCTCTCGGTTCCCTTTTCGCCTTTAACCAAGGCCATCCGTTAGAATCTCAAATTGTGAGGTATGTCAAAGACGTGCTCGAGGACTCGACATTCAGCCGTCTTCCTTCCATTGCTCAAGTCAACGCGTGGATCCTTCGGACGCTCTATCTGCGTTCAACAACCAGGCCACATCTTACGTGGCTGGCATCTTGCAACGTCATGCACCTGATTGAAGCCGTTGGCCTTCATCGTGATATTGACTCTGTGTTGGTCACTCAAAGCGTACAGGGCCCATCTAAAGAGGACGAGGGGCAGAAGAGGACCTTTTGGCTTGCTTGGTGCATCAACACCTTTATAGCCTACGAATATGGCCGAACCAAGATTTACTTTGATCAAGTGAGCCGCAAGTCCACGCCTTTTAATGATTTGAGTGAGTCAGGCCTTCTATTGCGCATGGCCAAAATTATTCCAGACGACACCACCAGTACCGATGTTATGGCTGTCAGTAAAATTCTTGAAGGTGCCCTTCAAAAGCTTCACGAACTGGGAGACATGAAAGGCTTTCCAGCCCTTTCCCGTGGTGACCTCTGTTTCTGCCTCTATCGTCGTTTGCGCCTTCTAAAAATCACCCTCAGCAAAGATGCCATGGCCTACATCCTAAGCATGGGCCATACTGCCGTTGAAGCTGCCACCGACCTCGCTCAACGAGGTATTCCGTGGTTTAATGTTCTGAGCGCAACTTTCCAATTCTTCTGTGTCCTTCTTGCCATCGACACCCGCGAAAGCCTCACCAAAGTCTCATGGGTTCTCTCCAAGCTTGAAGAAATCGTTCGCATACTCAATACACACATGGCCGCTGAGGCTCTTCAGACGGCAAGAGAACTACTGAATGATTCGCTGGCTAAAAAGAGGCAAGAAATAAGCCTGTTGGAGATGGTAGATGGCGCTGATGTGCCATTTGCAAATAAAGAATTTGCGCCAGACTGGGATGCCCTGCTTAATCCTTTCTATACGGGGACCGTCGATTTTAAGGAATTTGGAGTCTAATATGGGAAATGATTAATGGGAAAAGTCTGGTAATGATTAGTGGAAAAGTTAAATGGACATTTTATGAGCTGAGTAGGACGTTCAGGTACGGATACATCATGAGCTATGTTTGTAACGATTAGGTAGAGATAATCCATGGGCTGGGTTCGAAATGGAGTTAATGATAGTAATTAAAAAAATACAATAAATCATCACGAGCAGCTGCCTCTATCTACAGTATCATCACCCATCCAATAAACTATGATTACTTCATAGGAGATCTATTCTCAGCCCTCTGACCACTAATTTTCCATTATACAAGAAATGATAGTGTGAAGAATCTGTCCTTTTGTTGATGGATCACGTGCTACAGCAATACATCTCGAGGACTCGAAGCTCGATATCGGTGCAGAATCCTGCGTATAGCCTAAGGTATCTGCCTGCCTGAGTATATAATTAGTAGCAGAAGTCATTGAGGACACATTCGCGGAATAGCTATAACAAAGTTAACCTGGACTCTACAACATGTACCTCTATATTCTGATACGCGAGAAGCCATCCATCGTTCTTCCAAGCATAAGGTAATCTATCTTTGCACTTCCTTTGACCGAGCATACATTACACGGCCTCAGAGCTGCCACTATCCGGCTTCGATAACAGATTCGTCGTCCCAATATTCTTCCCACAGAGTCTTCTTTAGTATTTTCAACGCTAATCTCATTCTGCGACAAGTATCATCTTGAATAAAGCCCCGATATCCTCCGTGAGCTCGGCATCTAGCACAGATGCAGAAAGGCTTTAACCCTTCGTCGGTGACGAAACCCTACTAAGGCATCTTGGAAAGCGACACTGTATCCGCCGGGTCAAGACATGCAGTACTATATACCGATTACCAGAATTAGCTCCACAAGCAATGTTTTTTTTGGGATTTGTCAAAGTCGACGACCCGCTGCTCCCTCTGACGCTTCAAACCAGACATCGTGATACAAAGGACATATCGTACAGAGGAAGTGCACCATCGATTAATACCGTTGCTGAATTATTCTACCTCGTTTGGTAACTCGAGACTACGCAACGTATACACATACGCTGCACACAGAGAGAGCTCGAAGCTATACCAGCACAAACTTGGCTGGGACCAATACTGAACTTTTGTCAGGACCAAAGCAAGAGCTCCCACTCCACACATGGCTACGGTACATACTGTAGAAATGCGCGCTTAACATGTGCTGCAAAAGATACTGCATATCAGCAAAAGTCCAAGCTATGTATGTACCAACGAACCACATGTCATCCCCCTGCTCTCGAGTAAGCACTATTCCCGACACTAGGACCATTAACACAGGGGGTGAGAAGCCGCCATACGAGCTATTTTAAGACCCTATAAAGCGCAACGCCAGCTTAAAATTGACGCAAACGTGGGGTTCCTACAAAGACGACGTCGGAAGCAAGCGTAGCCAGGCTTTCTTTTGCCACGCAGACTGCCGAATAGCCGGGATAGTTTCAAGTTCTGGCATGCCAACTGCAAGCAAAGCAAGAAAGCTCAGGGAAGAAGATATCGAGATAATCCATGAGCAAGCAACGAACTCGACGCCAGTCTTCGGCGTACTCGTTTGGGGGGAGATGCTGGCCGTATGAAGGATGTGTGCACAATATATCAGGTCAATCTCCAGAGCATCCATCCTCCCCGGTCAACGAAACATGTACTCCGTACAAAAGTAACCTACAGTACAGTCGTACAGTCAACTCCTCGAGTTAGCTACGGAAATGCAGTCCTCCGTGGCACCGCGAACGCTGCCAATCCTACAATTACTCTTAGAGACAGTAAGCTCTCCAATACGGAGTACCCGTATATATAATGCCGTCGTCTATTCAAATTACATCTACGACTTGAGCCAACACCGCTCCCCAAGACCATGACCGTCATTCTCAAGTCCGTCAACAGCACCAACTATTATAACTACGGAAGAATCGCCTTCTTGAATCCCATGTGGTAGAGAACTCGCAGCTAGCCAATGCTATGAAATTTAAATCTATCTATCCACCTTATTCCGTATTACCTAATTCCGGCCTGTCTCCAAGACATTGTCAAAAGTCAGGTATTATGAATCACTTCCATCATCATTATCAAACATGTTTTGGGATCAAGCTACGTGGGAAACAACTAAAACAGATCTGGTCATGATAGCCTCGCCATACAGAATTCTTCCCATTTGCTTTACACCCTCACACATCCCTCATCCATCCCAAAAACCCCAGCTCCACAATTCAAAAGTCTTCTCTTCTCCAACTCAATCTCCAATATCCCAAACAGGTAATTTAGGTAATAGCACCCCTTCACACCGAAAATTGTGGATCCGGTGCTGCTGGTTCGCGCCCACTATGAACAGGCGTAGACTCCATGACCTTGCACGCAGTAAGCGTTCGTAAGAGTCATTGTGTAGCCTAAGGATCTTTTGGGGACAAAATGCGGCTCTGCTTTTGCAGGAGCCTCGTCTCAGCCACTTACACAGCTAGCTGCCTGTGACATTATTCCCTGTCTGCATGTGTCACTCACCGAAGGCAGCGAATGGTCTGCTTCAGCCTATCAAGTTTGCCCAACAGAGCCGCATGATTCAACGCTTTCAGAACAAGAAGTACCATTATAGCGCAAAATCTCATTTGTACTTTGTAAAGTAGAATAGATAAAGCAAATAAAAAAGAAAGGAAATTGTTGCTTTTTCTCAAAGTCTAGCCGCCCGGTCTAAATATCCAAGTACGTGGAGTTGTTTTCTAACGCTGACAATGCAAGAATGCTTCCAAAAAGTTTCCAACGCGCGCTTAGTCGACAAGAATATCCCAAGAAAAAAAAACTCCCATCATGCTCTGTAGTTGCGGAATGTGAATCCCATCATAAAAGTTGTCTAAAATGCCAATCTGAGTGCGAATAAATGTCATTGATATAGCAGCAACAGCCATTTCGGTGTGATGGCTAGTCATTTTGCAATCGACGAGAATGAATGATGAAATGCTGGCCAACTTTAGTTTAGAGCATATTCGCAGTTGTTGCAGCGCCAAGATTGGCACAGGGGGCAGGAGTCGTTGATTTCGAAGCAAAACCAGCCGCCAGAGCATCTGCACTGCAGAGTATGTTAATCACTGTTACAGAGGAAGAGGGAGAGGGGAGGAGATGGAGAAAGATGGTTAGACGTACGCATTTCCAGAACCGTGGCTTTGACGACACCACACCACTTGATCTAGACGAGCCATGGGTGCTTCGTCCAGAGCTTCTTTTTTGGCTACCGGATCGGTAATCAGACTCGGTGCTAAGAAAGGAGGTCAGTTTTCTATCGCAAGTGCTAGGAATGGTGTGGCACTTACTATCGACCTTGAGGCATGATTGTCAAATTGTTTGCGGAATTGTAGATGATAGAAAGACAAAACGATATAGAGAGAGAGAAATAGATGGATAGATGGATAGATGGAGATATATATATATAATATATGTAGAGAGAGAGAGACAGAGAGACAGAGAGATGATCGATTGAGAGTTATAGATGAAAGGGTCGGTCAAATGATGATGCTTGCAAATCTATGCGAGTAAAGAATTGTCGAATTGATGAAGATGCTTTATTCATCTGCCATACAGCACCGTCCTCCATCCAACTATATATATTCCTGAGTCCTCTCTCCAGGCACAGCACAAACCATGTCAAAGGTCAAACCAAACATACGATTTCCTTGACTCACACAAATCCTACTACGAATGAGTAGATTTGCCCTGTATGCGGATGCCTGGTGACGGCCTACCATTGAAGGCTCTCCAAGGCTACCATCAGCCATAGTCCAAGCCAAGCCCAACAGAGACGAAACAGGCCCAATTTTTTTTCCCAGAATGGTCATGTTTGTTCAGTCGAGAGTTATGACTTGCATCCGTTAAATCAACGCCAAAGGCAGACAAGGGTGATGACCCGCTGGTAGGGCGTAGCAATGTGAAAGCCTGCAAGGTAACCTGCTGATGGGGCGAAACAATAAGGGCCTGGTGCAAGGCATAGACATGGGCGTCGATTGTTTTCTTTTTTTTTTTCAGGCAAACGTTCCTGCAGACTTCCACAAAGCTTCCATGCATTGGAGAGAGGGTTGTCAGCAGATCGAACAGTTCTGCACTGCTGCACCACGCTAGTTGACTGCAAACCTATTCATTCACATATGCTCAGCGAAGCCTTACCTCAGGTTGCCGGGCTTTCGGAGCCAGCCCCCCACCTTGGCCAACAGCCGGACTTCATCCCTGGGGTTTCAGCACCGTTCAACATAGAGTCGGTCGAGTAATGGTTGAATGCCAGTTTTTTTCGAGCTTGTTGTCGCGTGAGCTATTACCGAGGCTTTGCATCTAGAGTCCATAACGGACAACCATCGTCTCGAATAACTCTGCCAAATTCCGTCTAAACATGCCCCCTCACTCTCTTCTCCCTTCCTCTTTATCACCTATACCTATGTAAACTGCTACTTCGTTAACCCACTGAGCCAGGACAGAGTGTCAAGCAAGTTAACAATGGTGAATAGGCAAGGGAGGCTTAGCAGCAGCCTTTTCAAGCCATGGCAAGACAAGTTTGGTCACACAAGCTTCGTCAAAACAGGCGAGAATGGCAGTGCAATCCAATATTGAACCATGCCTGGCCAGGCTACCAAAAAGGCAGCAACAAGAACAATCTTTGGGCTCCACGAAAGAGACAAAAGTGGAGCTGAAAAGGTGGACGGCCTCCTCCTCCTCTCATTATCGTGGCCCTAGATGGCGCCAAAAGGTTCTAGCCTCATTCTTCGAAAAGCCCTACCAGGAGGGCTCGGTCGAAGGAGAGAGAAAGAGACAAGATCGCTGGACAAGGCAGATCACTAGCAATAGTGTCGAAAGTTAGTTCGAAAGTGGCAGTTTTTGACGGGCAAGGAACTAGTAGTATTAGGATCTAGTTTGGAGTCCCATAACAGAATAGGACAAAAAGGCATACGAACTACTGACTTCATACGATCACGTGCAAACGCCTGCCAAATTAAGCTTGGTTCACGTTCCAATCAAGCATTTGTTTACTTGACGTCATTTCGCTATCCGATAGTAAATATCTTGATATTACTAGTTGACTAGGTACCAGGTAGGGTTGCTATGATGTAGTTGAAAGCAAGGGAGAGACTGAGCCTAATAAAATCTATCGCAATGCTGTAGAATCAAGATATCCACTTCTCTTCTTCATCAAGTTTCTCTTCCTTAATTGCGACGGCTTACACACAAAAAAAAAAAACGCCTTTACAAAGCTCTAATCTGCTTCCTGGTTCTAGCTCTGCGCCTCCACTGGAGAAATACAGATGAGGCTGTAGGAATATTAACAAAACAACAATTGGCAAAGGGGAATAGGAAATTTTGATTCCGATTTGACACAGCCAGCTTGCCTCGACTTTGCCTTATCTATTGAAGGATTCGGTCTCGCTCCGGTCATAGTCAAACAGAGGTAATCACCGAAGCTATAAACGCGCAGTCATGGTCCGCTCCAGCCTCTCTGTCAGCTACTTTGCCTTTACGGCACTTCATTTTGTCTGCTTTGCGCTCGCAATCACCGTCTGCGGCCTTTACGGCACCGATTTGCATCGAGCGAGGAAATTTGACAAGTATACCAGCTCCAAATGGGTAAGAAAACAACTTATTCATGAGTCATACATGAGAATCAGATAGGAAGAAAGAGAGAAACAAAGAAAGATGCCCTGAAGGAATACATAGAAGCGTACCAACAGCTAACACTCCCTTTTTTTTTTTTTTTCTGTCACAGAAGATGCCCTGAAGGAATACAAAGAAGCGTACCAAAAGCTAACACCCCCTTTTTTTTTTTTTTTTCTGTCACAGGTTTATGCCGTCGTGGTTGGCGCTTTGACAGCGGTTACATGCGCTCTCTACTTCATACCCTTCATCTTGGAAACAGCAAGCATAGTCGTCGCATCCTGGGATGCCGTCTTGTTCATCCTTTGGATTGTTCTTTTTGGCGTCTTCGGCAAGGTACGTACGTTGATTGAGGAGGTGTGTTACACAAAAGTAATAAAAAGAGAAAAAGGGGGGTAAGGG
>JACBYL010000835.1:0-18319 GCA_015266385.1 Trichoderma oligosporum | reverse complement strand
GGGGGGGGCTGAGAAACGGGGACGGTAAACAAGCATGTTGCAAGGTAATAGACGAACAAGCACGAGGACCGCGAGACTGCCTTGTCCTGAATGACCTAGGTTGGAAGCTATTTAAGACGTCGAGCTTACCACCTTCATGAAAGATTTTCTCTCACTCTTCCTCCAGCAACGTCCAATCCTTCAACTCACCCATACTTTCTTTCTAAAAATACCAAACTTTTGGGTTAAATCTTGACCCGTCCATTCACTCAGAATAAAACAAACACTTTTTTCTCTCAAATCCACGATGAAGTCTTTCGTTCTTGCTGCTACGGCTGCCACAGCCGTTGCTGGTCACAACATTGCCGAGCTTGGCGCCGGTGTCGATTTGACCCCCGTTATCAACTTGGAGGCTGGCGTCAGCCTGCACCTCCCCCAGGGTCTCAAGCTTTCCACCGTTGAGAGCAAGCCTTCATCTGGTCCTCCGGCCGGTTACGTCAATGTCTGGCACCCGTCCCATAAGGGTGTTGTGATTGACGGATGTGACGACGAGAATGATGATAGCTGGCATTGGGTTCACCCTTGCGGTGATAACTGCAAGCCTGAGCAGCCTTCGCAGGTTTGGACCACCAGCACCATCAGTGTCACTTCCATGCACACTGTCATCAGCTGTGCTCCTACCGTCACCAACTGCCCTGCCAATGGCAAGCACACCACCACGGTTATCGTCCCTGAGACCACCACCATCTGCCCGGTTGAGGCTTCAAAGACCAACTCGGCCAGCCCGTCCACTTCGGCCTACCCCCCCGCTAGCTCTGCGCCGGCTCACTCTGCTCCCGTTGCGAGCAGCACGGGTGTCGTCACTTTGAGCACTCAGACCATCCCGGCTTATAGCCCTCCGGCTGCTACCGGCCCCGCCAACGGCCCATCCGGTGCCTCCTCGGCTGCCCCCTCGACCATTGATACGCCAGTTTCTTCCAGCCCCGCTGGCTACCCAGTTCCCAGCGGCTCGGCTCCTGGCAACGGCGGACACTCGGCCCCCGTTTCCTCTGGTCCTCCGGCCGTAGCCACTTCTATCATCCCCAGCGGCCCGGCTGGCAGCCCCTCATCTGCTGTGCACACTGCTCCCGGTGGCTCTTCTGCTTTGGCTTCCACCGTTCCTTGCGAGAGCGGCACCACCGTCTCTACTCCCGTTCTCCCTACTAACCCTCCTGCCGGTGGTGCTCCTCCCGCTAGCGGTAGCCCTGCTACTCCTTCTGGTGCCGGAAGCCCTCCTGCCTACGGTGCTCCTCCTGCCGGTGGTAGCCCTGCTACTCCTCCTGCCGCTGGCAGCCCTCCTGCCTCTGGTGCTCCTCCCGCCGGTGGTAGCCCTGCTACTCCCCCTGCCGCTGGAAGCCCTCCTGCCTACGGTGCTCCCCCCGCTGGCGGTAGCCCTGCCACTCCTCCCGCCGCTGGCAGCCCTCCCGCCTACGGTGCTCCTCCCGCTGGCGGTAGCCCTGCCACTCCTCCTGCCGCTGGTGCTCCTCCTGCTGGTGGAAACCCTCCTGCCGGTGCTCCTCCTGCCGCTGGTGCTCCTCCTGCCTACGGTGCTCCTCCTGCCAGTGGTCCTGCTGCCCCTCCTGCCGGTGGCCCAGCTTACGCTGCTCCTCCCCCAGTTACTCCCGTTGGCACTGCTACTGGCTCTATGCCTCCGGCTCCCACTGGTAACGGCACTGTTCCCATCCCAGTTAACGGTGCCGTCAGCCGAGCCCAGGGTGTCAGCCTTGCTCTCTTCGCTGGTGTCATTGCTGCCTTCTTCTTGTAAGGTGGAAGCACATTTTGTATAAATTGAGGTGGAAAATTTAATGGTCCAGATGGAGGAAAGATGGGGGGGGGGGACTGCGCATATATCTTGATGATTTTACGGGACATCTGGCGGGAAAAAAAGATAATTACCCCTTCGCCTTTTTATTGAGCATAGTACTTAATTTCTTTTTTTTTATATTCTCAAGTTAGTGGTGATACTGCGCTGGCGTGGGAGAGAGATGTGCTTGACAGGTGGTGGTGGTGGTGGTGGTGGGATGTGTGTTTAGGTCAAGGCATGTGTGAGAGGACTTACATAGTGGATTGTGATTTGAATTGATTTTTGGCTATAGACTTTTAAATTTTTTATTATCTTTGTGTGATGTGACTGTTGTAAATGCTCATGGTCTTTTAAGGAATTATATCGGGCATGCTTGGTGTGATTTTCTGGCTTTGTATATGGCTTCAAGGCTTCATAATGAAGTTTGACTAAGCTCAAGCACTTTAACCATAATGACTCTTATATTGCCATGACTTCTATAACTTCTTGAAGGGAATAAAAAGCTTAGTGTGTATAAAATCCTCTTTACCATTTTACATAATAAGCATCCAAGGCTTTTAAGATAACTCCTAGATATTAATATGATAAACGCTTCTGAACGCTCCAAACGCCCTGCTTTAGAAATCACACAACACACAACACACACACACACACATCTTTTATCCTGCCGCATATTCCTCCAACATCTTGGCAATATCCTCGACCCGTCCCTGACTGTCATTGAGCTGCTTTGTCGTCTCCCAATCCCTCCCTTCTGCTCCAAAAATCATCAATTTGATTACTTTTCCATCATCATCCATGACGAGACGACCATTTCGTTCATCAGCCCAAGTTAGTCGTATCTGCTTCGCTTCCGTATCCGCAATACTAACGTCTACAATGGCGTTTGGCGATAACGATGACCCATCTGCTGCCTGGTTGTTGTTGTTATTAAGGTGCGCGCCTAGACTCCGTCTCAAATCTGCCGAAACCCCAAGCCTGTTGTGGTATCTCATGATTTCTCTCCTCAATGCCTTTACGAACTTGTCTAAATCTTGTTTTTTGACAGGTGGTTTGTCGGCTATGGATTCTTTCGGTGCGGGCAAATGCCTTGCCGCTAGACCTGGCAGTGGGATCGCCGCGGGGACAGTATGGCGATGTATACGAAGGAACTTGGAATTATTGGCGTATGGCCGATTCAGTAAAACATAGTACGGGTTCAGGAACTGGCCGCGTGTCATGATTTCGAAGCGCAAGCCGAGGACATGTCCGCCGTCGACGGCATTGGGATCAGGATCGTGGACTTTGAAGGCCGTGACGGAGGCGGAGATGCGATAGAGGCATTGTTGATTGTAGGCTTCTTGTTTCTTGAAGCGTGTGAGAAGAACCTGTTCGTCGCGATCGATTGACTTTCGCGGTTTTCGGGGCCGGAGGGCTGATGATTTAGGAGACGGTTGCGGCGGCGCTAGAGAGGATATAAGAGCTTCTTGGATGGAAGGGGAAGAAAGAATGGTGGAGCATTCGATCTTGATGGATTTGCGTAGTTGAGCAGCTGTTTAGAAGGAGGTGGTTAGTTTTAAGAATATGATTCGGTATAAATGATATAATATGGTATGATAGTGATATGAGATGATATGCAATGCAATGCAATGCGATTCGATGTTATGCGAGACAGGATGATGTCCAGGACGCGTGCGCTCAAGAGTTGTACGTATAGAAGAGAATAGGAGAAAAAAAACAAAAACAAAATTAATAGTACTAACCCTGTTCTTTGAGAGATGCAATCTCCTGGTCAAGAGGATTGATTGCTGATTCGTCCGGTGAGGATTCCATTTTACTCCCGACCACCGCGTGTCTAACAGTTTTGTCGTGTTATTGTGTGTTGATGATGGATGACGATGCGGAAATGATAACGTTATCAGTACATGCATAGACTCGCTGATAAGATAAGATAAGATACTACATACATAGTACATAGGCGATGACCCGACCCGAAGAAGCCAAAGGCAGCTAGCTTGGCGAAATGCTGGATCTTATTTGTTCCGTCTCTCCCCCCCCACACCGCCCTGCTCCCCCTCAATCATAGAGCCAGACTGCAACTCCAACACTTCGTATTAGTTGGTTCACAGCCTAAATAGGCACCCAGCTTAGTGCCTGTTCCTCCCCTATAGCCAACCCACTGATTGGTCTCTTGTAGCGCTAAATCATGCCCTGCAGCATCTTGAATCTCTTCTTTTTTTTTTTTTTTTCCCTCCTTTTTTTTTTTTTTAATATTTACCTCTTCTTCCTTCTCGCGTTCTCCAACAGGCTCGCTCCCAGTCGGTCATTTGGATGCCTTGACGCAGCTTGAGATAAAATAAGAGACGCTCGATATTATTTTATTTTGGATATTTTGTTCTTTTTTTTCACTTCAATCCATCTTTTTCACTTCAATCCATCCTTTTCATTTCCCTTCATTCTCTGTGAATTTATTTTTCCCGTGGAAGAACAGGGGCTTGTATGTACCAAACTAGTCCTGGTTCCTGGCTATCAGAAACTCTCTTCTGTTCGCTTGTTGGTCATTTGTGATTGGAGTGGTGGCGAGGCTTTTGCTTTTTTTTTTTTTTTTTTTTTTTTTTTTTTTTTTTTTTTGTAAGCTGACCATCCATCCCCTTGAGGCCACGGTAGCGTCCCCAGTCATAAAAAACGCGCCAAAGTTCTACAAAAAGAATCTCCAAATCGCCCAAGCACTCTTGCTGATGTGATTGCTGATGTGAAATAAAGCAAACTGTTTTGAAATTGCTTTGTTGGTTCTAATCAGAAGACTCTATCTGTTTATCCTGAGGTGGCACTTCTGTCATAATTTAGGCCTACCAGGTATTCTATCTTTCGTTTTCATTACCAGAACTTTGACTGCCACGACTCGACCTACTTTGGCAATTCTACTGCCTATATGCGACGTAAAGAACTCGATTGCGAATACGAAAATAAACGATAGGATATATTTAGAGCGTATCTTGTCTATCCTTACATTCGGTTTTCTTGCTCTAAATTGCCGACGACCCGAAGTGAGCAGAAAGCAGAAAACCCAAGAAAAATAGAATAGAAACTCGACACTCTCTTTGCCTATCTGCTGCCTACTCGAAGCGAGTTACATGTCCTATGGGTGCCCGTTCAAGACGACCTCAGTCGCCTAAATCGAAGCGGCCACCGTCCCTCTCGCTCAAGGAGGAGACGGACGGCAACGGCAACGGCAACGGCAACGGCAAGATGAGCAACGGCGTTGAGATGCGGCGCAAAACTGCTGCCAACCATGACTCGGATATCATAACGGCCAACCATATTTCTCGCGAGGCGTTTTCTCTAGATGATCATATACCCAAAACACCGACTGCCAATGATGTTGGTTTCTTCCAACTGCCCGCGCAAGATCAAAAGAGCTTTCTGCTGCTGGTTCTGCTGTACTTTTTGCAGGGAATCCCTATGGGGCTCGCCATGGGGTCTGTGCCTTTCCTGCTCAAGAACCACATGTCTTATGGCGAAATTGGCACCTTTAGTCTAGCATCATATCCTTATTCACTCAAATTGTTCTGGAGCCCCTTTGTTGATGCAGTATGGAGCTCCAAGATTGGTCGACGAAAGACGTGGATCGTGCCTATCCAGTTCCTGTCTGGTTTTGGTATGCTCTGGCTGGGATCCAATGTGGAAGAGATGATGGAGAAGATTGGCAAGCCTCAAGGTCCCACTGTTTGGTCATTTATGCTCTGGTGGTTCTTTTTGGTGTTCATGTGCGCGACGCAGGATATTGCTGTAGATGGCTGGGCCCTCACGCTGCTGACGCCTGGCAACGTGTCATATGCCTCGACGGCGCAGACCGTGGGATTAACAGCCGGTCATTTCATGTCCTACACTGTCTTCCTCGCCCTCAACGCCTCCGACTTTGCAAACAAGTGGATTCGAAAAGTGCCTTCAGATGACGGCCTCGTCTCACTTGGCGGATATCTTACGTTTTGGGGATGGACTTACATCATCGTTACCATTGGACTGGGCTTGCTGAAGCGTGAAGAAAAATCGCAGAATGAAGATGGCGTTTGGGAAGTTTACCGCATCATGTGGGGTATACTGAAACTACGCAATGTGCAGACCATCATCATCGTGCATTTGATTGCCAAGATTGGCTTCCAGGCCAATGACGGCGTGACAAACCTCAAGCTCCTCGACAAGGGCTTTGGAAAAGACAATATGGCTCTGACAGTTCTCATTGATTTCCCCTTTGAAATAGGAGTTGGATACTACGCGGGCATGTGGTCACAAAAGTACACGGCCATGCGGCTTTGGTGCTGGGGCTTTGCAGGCCGTTTGCTAGCAGCGCTGATTGCTCAGATCACGGTGGCCATCTTTCCTGCAGAAGGAGTCACGACGTGGTATCTCCTCGTTGTCATCGGCGAGCACGTGTTTTCGACATTTACGAATACCATCATGTTTGTGGCCATTTCAGCATTCCATGCCAAGGTTTCCGACCCGGTGATTGGAGGCACTTATATGACCCTTCTTGCAACGTAAGTTTTTGGATCCATCTTACCTACTACCTACCTATCTATAATGACACCTTTTTCCTTTTTTTTTTTTTTTTCTTTTTTTTTTTTTTTTTCCTCTTTTCCCGTAACTTTTTACATCTTCAGACAATCTTACTAATCCTTTGCAGCGTTTCTAACCTTGGCGGCACATTTCCTCGTTACTTTGTCTTGAAGCTCGTAGATTCCTTTACTGCTGCAACTTGTCATCCTGGCTCGCAAAGTTCGAGCAACTTGAAGGGCCCGCTCGTCACCGAAGCTTTCTCATGTGCCATTCAAGGGGATAAGGAACGGTGCCTGAACGGTGGCGGAACTTGCGACATGATCCGTGATGGATATTACATGGTCAATATCCTTTGCGTCTTGTTTGGCGTAGCGACGTTTGTGTGGTACATCAAGCCAAAGGTACTACACTTGCAGAGCTTGCCGCTGAGAGCGTGGAGATTAGCTGGAAATGGAAGCGACAAATAGAGGGAATACTTAATGACTTGGAGAGATGGGAGGGGAGTATCTATCATGTCTCCTTTTTCTTAGTGTTGTCCTTGCTTCAGCAAAAGGGGCAAAGTCGACCTGTGAGTGAACGTGATATATGTATGGATGCATGTGTGTATATAGAGACTTAGACATCACTACTACTACAACTTTTTATGTATAGCATACGGTAGGGGAGGAGCTGGGCGCACGCATCTCGAAGCTTGTCGGCGTCCTTTTTATCATTTGAAGCGGGAAAAAAGAAAAAGAAAAAAAAAAGATTCATTCATCCCAGCCGCCTCTATGCGGAGCCGAGGGCCGGTCGCGGAGCCGAGATAAGTCCACCACTTTTGACCTTGGGGCATTTCATGACGGAATTTCAGGAAAACTACTATTTTGCTACTGGGAAGAAGAAAGGGATTGGATAGATAGGATATGAGTCAGTTTCCGTGCTGCATAGGACATGAATAGACTATCGGTACCGGAAGTACTGTAAGCGGAAATTTACCTTACCTTACCTTAACCTAACCTATCCATCATACTCGGCATCTTGCTTTGCATGTAATGCAATTGGCTGATCAGACAACTTCGGCCGGGATGGGAGCTGCTTCGTAATTATGAGCACAGGTTGTAATACGTATTAAAAACACGGAGCGAAGAAAAAGGCATTTTCAACTGAACTTGACTTTTTCTTTTTCTTTTTCCTTCTTCTTCTTCTTCTTCTTCTTCTTCTTTTGAAATAAATGACGATATCTCCTCGTTTTTCGCTCCTACTAATAATTAATCAATCAACCCAATTCCCGTCTTATCAGATAAAACCCCGCCATCGACTTCGCATCCCACCTTTTACTTTCTACTCCTCTGCCTTGGTAGTTTATACTTGCATTTCATCCTCACAAAGCCTAAGCTTAACCCTCTAAATACAAAAGCTTCATCATGTCCGCAGCAAAGAGTCTTCAGGCTGAGGATGCATACTTTGCTACTAATCCGCCGCCAAAGCAGCTCGCTGCGCATACTGCCCTTGCCGAAGCTTTCATAGCGCAGCATGAAACCGCGAAGCGGCGAGTCGTGCTTGTCACCTCAGGAGGCACTACCGTACCGCTTGAGAAGAATACTGTGAGGTTCATTGACGTATGTCCTTCTTCTTCTTCTTCTTCTTCTTCTTCTTCTCTTCATTGCGATTTATCATGTTAAAAAGAACTCGTCAACTCAAATCTAGAACTTCTCTGCCGGTACTCGTGGCGCTACTAGTGCTGAATACTTCCTTTCTGCCGGTTATGCTGTCATCTTTCTCCATCGCCAATTCAGTCTCCTTCCTTACTCGCGCCATTATTCTCATTCTACCGATTGTCTTCTCGATCTTCTTAGTGAAGATTCTGAAGGACACGTCGCCGTCCGGCCTGATGACTCTGACCGGATTCTCGACGTCTTGCGCAAGTATCAGAGCGCCCGTCGCAATAACATGCTCCTCCTGCTGCCTTTTGTTACTATTGGCGACTACCTTCACGAGCTCCGCGCCGTGGCCCGACTCATGGCACCGCTTGGTTCATCTGGGCTGCTCTATCTTGCTGCTGCCGTGTCCGACTTCTTTGTACCACCGGAGCGCCTCTCCGAGCACAAAATCCAGTCCACCAATATAGTAGAGAAGCTCTATCCCAAGGACTCGTCGTCGTCATCGTCGCCGCCAATAGAAGATGAAGAAACTTTTGACAATTTCGATGCATCTCCTCGTGTACCGCGTTCCAAGCGTCTCATTATCGATCTCGACCCTGTCCCTAAATTTCTCAAGAGTCTTGTTGAAGGCTGGGCTCCCCTTGGCATGATTGTTAGCTTTAAGCTTGAAACCGATCCCCGCATCCTTGTTCACAAAGCTCGCTACAGCCTCGAGCGCTACCAGCACCATCTTGTTGTTGGGAATCTCTTATCTACACGCAAGTGGGAGGTTGTCTTCGTCGCCCCCGGTCGAGACGATAAATGGCTTCGCGTGGCAAGACACGGTGGCTGGGGCGATGCCGAAGGAAGGCCGCTACGGCCGGATGAAGCACCGGAAGGTGATCCAGAAGAGGAGATTGAGGCTCTGATTATTCCAGCTGTGGCCGAGCTGCATGATGAGCATATTGCCAAGTCAAACGGCATTGAGACGAAATAGGGTTTCACAAGAACCAATGCTAACGTGACTTATTGGATAGCGAGTTGGATAAAAGGAGGGATTTTCACAAACGAGACAGCAGAAGCAAATCAGAACTGTGAAAAAAAAAAAAAGAAGGAGCTATAAACACCATATGATACCATTCGGGCACACCAGGTTGAGAAGCAAAGCAACCAATTATACATTGAATATCTTCTCTCATCTATTAACTTTTCATCTCCTTTTTCTATACGACCTAGATAACCTTGGATATTCTCTCTGATACAAAAGATTCAAGAGTCGATGCAAATTAATGCTTGCAACTTTTTATGTACAAATGCTTTTTTCAAACCAGCCACCAGCGCCAAAATCATTGGGATATCTATCAATGCATTGAGTCATAACAACCGCCGCGCGCGAACGAAAGGAAAAGAAATAAAGAAAAGAAAAGAAAAAAAGCTGGCAGAGAATATATATATGTAGGCAAAATATACGGTATATGTATCCTGTCGGAAGAGGCAAGCGCTTGTATCTCTTTTTTAATACGCAGCAAGCCAGTTTTTCCAGCCGAGCTGCCATGTCTTGGCGAGAATCAAAAAGAATGCAGAACCCACGTAGATACAGCCGGTGAAGATGATGAGCTCCGTATAGGAGCCACCATTAGCTTGTACGATGCTCCCAGCAATAGGAATGCCAATCAAGCAAGCAAATGATACGATGGTGTATGTGGTGGCGTAGTATCGGCCGTACTCCTGCGTCTTGCACATCCGACCAATGCACACGGGGGCAATGGCAATGCTGTTACCGCTCCCGAAGCCAAAGAGGAGCGAGAAAATGATGATACCGGCCTTGGTGTGGCCCAAAGGCAGCCACACGCACAAGCAAGATACGAGCGAGAGCAGCACGGAAAACACACACACATTGAAGGCTCCAACCACGTCGGCGTAGTAGCCTGGAAGCGCTCGTCCTATTACCGAGCCGGCGTTCATGATGGGCAACAGGTGATAGGCAAATGCTTGATCGAAGCCCTTGTCCTGAGCATAGGTCGCAATGTATGCTAGGGGGATGAAGAGAGAGAATTCCAATAGGAAGACGCCAATGGTTGTAAGCAGGAACGGAATTTGACGGAAGATGCGAAAATCGGGATGGGCAGTTGCGTTCTTGGCAGGCGGCAGACGTGATCGGACAAGGCTTATGCCTACGAGTCCGCAAACCAAACATATCAAAGCGAGCACCCGAGTGGCCCAGCCGAAGCCAATGCGGTCAAAGAGGGAAGTCAACATGAGGGGGAAGATGATGCCTCCGATGCCGCCCGCCGTCGATGCTAAACCAGTCGCAAAGCCACGTCTTGCCTTGAACCAATGGCCAACCGCAGCAATGCATGGGGTGAAGGTGAGCGAAGTGCCTAGGCCCCCAAGGATTCCAAACGAGAGGATGAATTGATATAGTTCTAGGTCAAAGTACCAAGGTCATCAGCATGGATAGAAGGGAAAAAAAAAAAAAAAAAAACACAATATCACAATATCACAGTAACATGTCTACATCAACAAACACCAGACGAGCCGTGATTGATTGCGATGTATATTATAACAATTCCAAAGACATACCGGTGCAGAAGCTCATGAAAAAAAAAAAAAAAAAAATCACAATATCACAATATCACAGTAACATGTCTACATCAACAAACACCAGACGAGCCGTGATTGATTGCGATGTATATTATAACAATTCCAAAGACATACCGGTGCAGAAGCTCATGCCGACCAAGGCGCCCACTGTGCATACGCATCCAGCAACGATCAGCCACTTGGGGCCATACTTGTCAAAGACAGGACCGATATAAACACCACCAAAGAAGGCCAGCCAAGTGTAGATGGAAAAGATCCAGCCGACGGTGCCCTCGCTGAGATTGCTGAGTTGATGGCTCAGCGTATAGGCCTGGAAGACGGCAATACTATTCATCAATCCCATAGAGGCAATCATGGCGAACCATGCTCCCGCCACAACAAGCCATGCTTTGAGACCACCTTCAGGATACGTCTCCTGATACGACGCCGTCGATCTCATTGTCTGTTGGCGTTCTAACTCGTCTTCGGTTTGTTGCTGTCGTTGCTGTCGCTTCTCATCCTGTCCTGCTGCATCATCTGCTGCATTCGAATCTTCAAAAGCGTCCAACTCGGGTTCTTCAGGCTCATCATGAATCGCTCTTGAGTTGACCTGATGGACGTCCATGGCTTTTTTTCTTTTTCTTTTCTTTTTCTTTTTCTTTTTTTTCTTTTCCTTCGTTGGCCGCCTCCCAAAACTCCCCCTTGGTCCTTTCGCTTCTACGCTCCTTGCTTTTAACACGGTGGTGTTTCGTTTCGTTTCGTTTCGTTTCGTTTTTTTTTTTCCAATTGAGCCTAAGGACGGATAAACGAAGCCGAGTAGATCCCGAGAATTGTGTAGAGAAAGAAAAAAAAAAAGAAAAAAAAAAAACCCGAAAATTGTTTAAAAAAAAAAAAAAAAAAAAAAAAAAAAAAAAGCAATACGAAATTACAAGAAGTCAGGAAGAAAAGAAGAAAAGGAAAAGAAAAGAAGCCCCAGCTTTGAATATACCGGTTCCCTTATTATGCAGCATGTCAATCCACGCCCTCTGCTAATATCACCTTATTCATATATAACTTTACTCCGTACATTGAATATATTTTTATTGTAACCCGGTCTTCGGCGTGGGGCGACCACCCATCTTCGGAGTGGAACCTATACCTATAGCTGAACTTCAGGTCGCTGGCGCGCCGATTATCGTGGCAATGGAGCCGACAACTCTTTGTAGTAATGGAAATTCGCCATTTGCTGCTTCACTCACTAGGGAGTTTGTTCCACACCAGCTCACTGCAAGCCCTTTTTTTGGGCCTTTTTTTTTTTTTTTTTTTAAATCCCCTGACATAAATGCCCTTGTCAGACAAAAGGCTTATTATTATTATTATTATTATTATTATTATTTGAATTCGGTTCCAGTACGGTGATTCATCGAAAATTGATAAATCAATCTTACTGGTCCATATGGAAATAGGCGTCGTTTGCTTAGTATATAGCCAAACAAGTTGACATCAAACATCATATCTAGTCTCTCCGTCTTGCAGAATAAATCAATCAATAAACTCTTTTATTTTAAATGACGCCTTGATTCTTTGATTTCTTCTATTCCCATATATGTACGGAGTAATATATATGGCCTTGACTCATTTAAACAAACATCAGATCCACTTGAAATTTTTCAGCCGGGAGACGGAGCATTCCGAGCTTCTCCACCTATCGGAATCTCCCTTGTGGAGGACTAAAAAAAATGTGAATTGCAGTTGCTTATGATTTGACTTGTGGGGAGAGAAAAGAAGGAGAAAGAAAGAAAAAAGATGGGGAAAAGAAGTTGTTTAGTCGTTCAGAGTCGTCATGATTTACTATGAGACATGTGAAATGCCGTCTAGCTCAAGCTTTGCTTCTAGTTGTTCATTCATGTTGATGACTGATGGATGTTGCTTCGTATACTGGGCGATAGAGATTAATGGTTGATATTGTATTAATCAATTGCAAACTCACTCCCACCACTGCAGTGATAGTATGTATGTATCTTTGTTTGTTTATTATCCCCATTAATTGATTGTTCCAAAGCTCGTGAAACTCGCAGCTGGCTTTGACTGTCCCAAAATATGGACAAATTTTGTGTGCCGTGATCCTGTTTAATCCGTGTTGCGCCAAAGCCATGATTGATGATGTCGTTACATCAAATAAAACAAGTTGAAAAAAAAATAATTGAAAAAAAAAAGACAAGGAATTGTTTTCATCATGCCTCGTCATCTTCCACCTCCTCCATCATTACGTGTCGAGAAGATGTAGCAGCCGTGTCCTCTATCGAAGCCGACGCTGATGCTGACGCTGACGCTGAAGCTGAAGCATCGTCTTGTCCAGTACCTGAAGCCAGCTTCAGATATCCCTCCCTCTCCAGTCTATCAGCCTCCTCCGGCTCCATCAGTCCGCCTTGCCCCTTGCCCTTCTTCATCTTCAACTGCACCGACGTGGGCACAAATGCAGACACAGCCTCCTTCACCAAGTCCCTGATCACCGGCTTCGCCTCGTACACCGTCTTGGATTCCACCGCCACCGCCACCGGTGCATTCTTCCACTTCTCTTTACTCTCATCCCCAGCTTCACCTGGGTCGGCTGCTCGTCGCGCCGCATTCTCAGCATTTCTCCTCGCCCTCCGCTTAGCATACCACTTATCCAACTCGGCCTTTGGGATCGGCGGCGGCGTATCCCTCGGCATGGGAATGCTCCTCACCTCTTCCGACACATCCTCACCACCGCTCGAGTCGTCGTCACCGCCGCGTCTCCGCTTGCCCAGGGCTCCGAATCTCGAATCGTCATTGTCCCTCCTCCAGCCGCGTCCAAACGTCGGCGCCGAATCACCTAGCGTGTCTCTAGCCTTCTGCACTGCCTTGAGTTCTCTTTCCAAACCCTCCAGGACTTGCTCCTCGTGACGCGTCAGTTTGCCTCCTCCCGAGGACGTTACGGCTTTGAGATCGTCGATTTGTTTTTGGATCCGCTCCGGGTTCTTGCGCGCAAGTTTTTCATTTCGACGGCTTTGCACTTCAGCCTTTCCTGTAGACAGGTATAGTTAGAGAGATACCACATTGGAGCAGTAATATAATTTCTTCTTTTTTTTTTTTCCCCCTTCCTTGAACATGCACGAAATAATATGTTGGAATTTGTCTTACCTTTTTTGATTTCGCGAGCCTTGTCAGCCTTGCGCTGAGCCTGCACAGGGTTGTAGTTTTTCTCTTTCGGCATTCTTAGCTCTGTATATCGCAAAGAATTGCAATTTCTTCTTTATCACGTTTTATATTATTAAACAAGAAGCCAATTTGCCAATTTTCTTATTTGGGTCACGCTGGCTTACAGCTTAAGGATTTAGACCAATGTCAAGTTGTTGTTTGAAGCTGGGTTTATAAGTTAGGAGAGACAAGGTTGCTTTTTTTGTGGGGTTACAGGAGGCTTCGTTGATGACTAACGTTTGTCTAACCAGCGGTTGAAGAATCAATATCATCATATTTTATATTCATTGTGAACGCCTTGTCTTACAGATACTCTGTTTAATCTAATGACCTTGTCTTACAGCTACTCTGTTTAATCTAATGACCTTGTCTTACAGCTACTCTATTTAATCTAATGATCATATAAACAGAACTGGAAGTATATGCAACACTCCTCATCTAGTGGCTGCCACTCCAACTAGCAGCAGTTTAAATAATAGTCCATGCCATGCTATTCATTCGTTCGTTCTATACTGAGTACCATATCCAAGATGCTCCCCAAGAAACAAAAGATGGTATATGAGTCAGTCAACTGGCCTTCAAAATCACTTACTCCGATGCTCATTATCGTCACGCATATCCTCCCACATAATACATCAACGCTAACGATAGACCCAACCCAAACAGAGGCGTATTCACACCCAGACGTATAGCAAAACTCCCTTGTCTCTCAGTATCTATGCCCACGGGAGGTGTAATCCAATCCTGCGAAATCTGCGTAATAAAATCATACCAATAATCCCCCATCAACTGATAACCTTCATTCGTCGGATGAACACAGTCTCTCCCCCTCAAGTTGGTCGTGGCGAAACTCGAAAAATCCACCGCCAGGACATGTTTCCCAGCCAGAAGCCTCGAAGCCACCACTTGGGACACCAGCCGCTGAAATATCTTAGTCCGCGGCGCTTGGTCGACTTTGCAAGTGTTGATGATCATGGCAACCAGGATAACCGCGTCAGGACACGATGTAACCATCTTGTCGATCAAGCTTCCGAGTCGCTCGGACGCAGCCACGGGGTCATGACCTTCGGTCGAAATGTTACCATTCACATTCATGTCATTGGTCCCGATATGGAGCAAAATGATGTTTGGACGCTGCTCGAGCGATGGTCCAACATGGTCCGCGATGTATTGGATCGTCTTGCCGTTCCAAGCAGCCTGTTCGGTTTCACCTAGTTAAATTAGCTGTTCACATGCTAGAAACTAGAAACATGCATGCATTTATTTTTTTATTTTTTTTTATTTTTTTTTTATTTTTCTTTTTGCATGCATGTCTCAGTTATGGTGGAGTGTTTCTTTGATATCCATACAAAGTAGCCATCGGTCATGTTGCCGGCCGACGTCTCTGTTCCAGCGAATACCACTTTGTCCTCTATAACCATAGCACATAGGTGGTATTAGCAATGATGACAAGAGTTTTGAAAAATGCATGAACGGTCTTCATCTTACTCGATAAATCGTCTCGCAGCCGCAATCTGTATCCATTTCCATCGCCGCCATTCTGGTCACTCAGGAACCCGTAGGTAATTGAGTCTCCTACCGGGAGAATGCGGAGCTCCGTGCCAGGTTTGATTGCTCTCCCCGGCGCCACATTGGTGAAGTTGAGCGGGCTTGCTGGCGGCGTCTGGATATGAATAAATCCTGTGTCGAGGCGATCTGGAATCTGTTGTGCTAGATAATTTCGTGTGACGGCCGCCGCAGGAATTGCGGGTAGATACAGCGTCACTATTGCGATCAACCAGAGAAGTCTCCTTAAGAAACGCATTGAGGAACGAAACCTGTTGGTTTTGAATAGAGGCGGCACATTTAGCGATCAAAAGCCGTCGCAGTACTCCGTCTACGAAAAAATAAAAATAAAAAATAAAAAAATAAAACAAAATAAAACAAAATATACGGTAAATCGTAAAAATCATGTATAGTGCACTAAATTGCTTCGTTTCTCTTCAACAAAGCACTGAGTTAGGCTTTTCCATAAATCCCTCTCTCTGGGCCTTGTGTAAGCTTTTCTTTTCTTTTCTTCTTTTGGCTTGTGGATTTCTGCCCACTCGGCTTATTTGCTCGTCATTGAAGGAAAA
Organism: Trichoderma oligosporum; assembly: GCA_015266385.1. Classification (NCBI taxonomy): domain Eukaryota; kingdom Fungi; phylum Ascomycota; class Sordariomycetes; order Hypocreales; family Hypocreaceae; genus Trichoderma; species Trichoderma oligosporum. Next base: position 2,444 of record JACBYL010000835.1, on the reverse strand, counting down.
TCACATCTCCACTGGCCAAAGGAGAATGGATCGGCTCGGCTTAGGCGGCACCTTTGATTGATTTATTACTTGTAAGTATACAATTGACCAGGCTGGACAATATCAAATGTAAGTACGGAGTACAGTAAGCCGTGTCTCGCTTTGACCATCTGGTGGCCGGTGCCCACGTCACACAGAATCACACGAAGAATGTTGACGAAAGATGTTGATTTTAAAAGCGTATGGAAGATGTACAAAGGCAGAAAATGGTTTGGATTCACAATAGCCTGGGGATCAAGCTTTAAGCGGAGATTCTATCACAGTATACAACCTTATTCAAAGAGACTGTGTCTCAGACACTCTTGATATTCATCTTCTCAGCGGTGCTAGAGAGACTCACAGAGTCTTGAACAAATTATCTTGCTGGTCTATTAAAGTAGTTATGTATGTATAGTGTAGTCCTAAATACGCAGAATATGTCGTATACTAAGAATTGCCATTGGCAGCGACACCCATCTCAGGCAGAAATAGGAAATAAAGCTCTCCAATATGACAGACAATTGCCGATACGAATACAGATTAGAGAGCAGAATCGTTGGCTATACTCGTATTGCCATTTCTCCGTTGCGCAAGGAAGAATGCCTGCTCCCGGGTAGTGGAGTTATGACCCCGGAAGCTCAACCCGAGTGTAACAGCAGATTTGAATCCATCGTGGGAAGACAAGATCGGCTGCGCTTACTATTGTCCAAGAATAAGAAACTTAAACAGATATCATCTGGTAGCTAAATTGAGTTGTGGCGCTTGACTCTGCTGAGTATTACTATTTAGTTCAAAGAGAGACAGATTCCGGCGCACAATATATGCGCCACATAGCAGCGGGTTTTTTTTGGGCGGCGTCTAGAAATCCAAACTCGGACTGTTGGTTACTGAATAAACGGAGGAATTTAATGCCAACCAACAGCTTAGTAGACAGAGAAAAGATTTTAGACAGATGCAAGACGCAAATGTTAGTTAGACAAACCACTAAGAAGGACATGGGGGTTATTTCCTTGGTCTTGTCAGCATAATACTCCGCACGAAATTATCGTTCACAACTGTGGCTGCGCCAAAGAGATGGAACGCCCGCGACAATGACATGACATAAAAGAGAAACATGTTCAGACAGCGTGTCTTGTTCCCCTTTATTTTCAATCATAAGGAAGCTAGCCAAGGATATATCGGCCCTAATATACTTGTATGCTGCGCTTGAGTTGTGAAGTACAAGTAGTACCTTGGTAGCGGAACGTGGACCAACCCATCCCGTTAATCATTGCCTGTCCAGCATGAGAGTTGGCTAATAGCTGGCCCTAGGGCCATGATATTCATACGAGGATGACGAAGACACTCAGCTTAGTGATACTCCATAACTTGTAATGACATTCATGAGTCAAGGGGTGTTATTTTTTATTTTTTATTTTCATTGAAAATTTACCTGTCAGTCATACCAACAGAAGATGGTTTCCGGTTTCCTTCAGATGACATACCCTCTAAGATCGTGTTTGGCCGCCGGATCATCTTGGCCATGAGCCGAGTAAAGGGATGGTGTTCAAGTCCTAGTGGGGGGTTTCCGGTAAGAGCGCCACACGCAGGGCCCCGGGCACATCTCGCAAAGAGCCTAAATCAGTGGTGCCGATTTAATCAATAGGTAAAATCCAAATCAAAGCACAGAGGCGTGAAACAGCAAATCCCCGGCCGGAATGGGGGTTGTCTTGTCATCTTTGGGGTTAAAACCCGAGGCTGAAAGATCGTACGCAAGCATGTTATGTACCTAATACTACAAGTACAGAGTAGCAGCAGTAGAGTAAGGTAGTATAATCATACGGACTATTCTGTAGTTGGCGGCAGTTTTCCTCTTTGGCGCTTGGCATAGTAGAGTAGACCCTTGCGATGTCGTCCAGTCCAAGGAAAGCCCATTCTCTTCTTCCTTGTCTGGTTGGACCGCATGGCTAGTTAATACCCGGGGCATCCCCTGCAAAATGACTTACTTGTACTCCCTACAAGTGCTCCGTAGTTGTACTAGTATTACTATAGCTTCTTGCTAGAACGTGGGAGCACTCGGTAGTATTCAATCTTTTTGTGGATTCGGAATGACCAGACGAAACGTACCGACGGCTTGCCTCTCTTAGCTAGCATCGGCCGTCTTCCACCAATAGCGACATGAAGATGGCTGCCTCATAACCTTTTTGCCGGACAGAGCGGGCCGGGTTACCAGGGTCGGAGGTTTGCTTGCGATGTAGAAGAGCTGGCGGTTCCGATGCACGAGAACGAACCGGGCTCAAAGCATTTGCTCTCAAAGGAGTGTGGGGGGAGGGGAAAAGCACAAAGTACTTTCCTTATGAGAAGCAGCTCTAATAAAGAGGAAGAGATGGAGGTGAGGCAGAGAGGAGATTTAGAGGAGAATTAGAGGAGAGAAGAGGGAGGGGGGG